>JAJOOO010014943.1:0-42723 GCA_029582685.1 Solanum piurae | reverse complement strand
AGCAAATATGTGTTGATATTATTGTTGGGTCTTGCTTGCTGATAGGTTAGATGTATTTTAATGGTGATTTCACCTAGTGGTTGTGGTTTAATTTAATAGGTTTGTAGTTGCAAATACAAAGCCACCCATGTGTATTCGGCTTGCCCGAGAGGAAGGTCGTGAAACCAAGACCACTAGACTGATGGCCTAAGGAGTGGGTCGACATGAGGTTCAGCCCGAGAGGGTGAGCCCTAGTCCCATATCCTTACACTCAGCTCGAGAGAGTGAGTGGGGTAAGGTGTAGGCTGGTCTTCATGCGGCAAATGGGTGTCCGAGAGGAACGCATTTGAAATGGGGTAAGTTGCCCGAGAGGGAGCTTATTTCCATCTAAAGCTTAGCCTAGTCACTATTATCTTGCAATTTTCCTATCGAAAGCATGTACCCAATTATTTATCTCAACTTGTATTGTGGTCACACCCCAAGAACTCTTCCCCATACTTGATTTTCTTGTTATTTTTGCTGTTTTTTCTATAATTGTGATAAAACCCCAAATTGATATTTGACACTTTTGTGTCCCCCTCTAATTTACAATGTTTTTAATCATTAATGTCTTTAGCTACGACTATTTAGAACTAGATTTTATTTTTCTATTAATTCTGAAAACCGCTCCCTTGGAACACGACCCCAACCCTTGGTTGGGTTACTGTACTATTGCACGATTCGTAGACACTTGTACTGGAAGTTGTGTCGTTGATTACGAATTCAGAAACCATCACTAGACTGATTGAAATTTTGAGGGTTAAGGTTGATATCTACGGACCGTAGGAAGATCTAAAAGCCGTAGAAGTGTTCCGTCTAAAGTTAGGTGGTTTCATGATCCCTATACATGGTCTACGTTTGACCAGTACGGTTCGTAGGTTAGAACTGTAAGTCGAGTGTGGCGGTTATTTTAAAGGGCTTTTCAGTATTTTTCCTTATTATTTTAAATCAAAACCATGTCATTTTGTTATATATCCGAAGCCCTTTATAGGATTTCTAGGACCTAAAACTACTCATTTCAACCTCATTCTCCTATTTCCCTCAATCTAACCAAATTCATCCTCCCCAAATTCTCTCAACCTAAGGAAGAAGAAGAAAATCTAGGGATCCATTCAAGTCTTCAATTCACCATCTTCTTGGGATTTTAATAGAAAGGTATGACCCATGAAATCCATTCTTCGATGGGGTCCCAAGGTTTCCTGTTTATCAATTCAATTTCAATTGACTAAGTTAGGGTTTCAATTAAATATTTGTGGTTTCATCCAATTTTGATTGATTATCGTATATTAAGTCTTCTAATGCATGATTCAATGTTAATACATGATATTTAGTTGAAATTATGTTTAAGTTATGATTTTCAAATATGAACCTATGATGAACTCATGAACCTGTGAATTATTAACTTATGAAGATACATGTTTTTTTATGAAATTGTTGTAAGTGAATTCGGGATGCTTTGAAAGGAAAGTATCAATGTTATTGTGAAAGTTTTTCTCACATAATATTATGATCATGATTCTGAAAGATATTTCTCACCTATGTATTCACATTGGTAAAGACTTCTATCATATATGTTGAATTATTTTTAAGGAGCTATTCTATATTTTGATCTTGAAAGATATGGATTTGTATTGATCATTGCCTTTCCTATGATATATTGATATTTGGCTTTTATTTATTCCGTTGGAATTTAGACTTAGCACCGAGGGGGCTTTAAGGTGGAGGCTCTAATAGGGGAGTCTCTAGTAGTGACCTCTAGTCCGTAACTATGTGCCCCTGTAGAGTTGTCTTAAATGACCTAGCTAGTGGATCCACTTTAGAATATGAGGATATGTACAGACACCCGTTCTAGAAAAAGCTGAAATTTTCCATCTTTTCAAATCCGAGGTATTACATTATCTCCCCCTTGGGAACATTCGTCCTTGAATGAGATTCAAACTAACACGAAAAGAGTAGGAGAGAAACGAACAACCCATCATTAATGCAACTTCATCAAAATACACATAATCATGAAGCAATCAATAAAGCTAATCATATCTTTGAAAACTCAAATTTTCATAAGCATGCATGCATGAGGAAACATCGAAATGACTAAACCACAAGAATCTTAATGAGTGAACATGAGGGGCTAATGACTCAACTAGACCCAAAGATAGAAGGAAAGAGATTGGGATACTAAGACATCACATCAACTCCGACCTTCACATACCAACCCAAAGCAAGGATCTCTTCCAACAATTTAAATATCCCCCCCTACACATTAACCATGAAACACCCTATCTCCCTCTTGGGAGCAAAGCTCTCAAGTCTTTTCAAATTCATCTCCCTCAACCCAAACATAGTACCAAAGTCTTAACAACCACGAAACCATTGATACAAGAAATCACTTAAGCAATTTCCATGAAGATTTAAAGATCCACTTCAAACACAATTACCTTACATGGATCCTTACTGTAGAAAATGAAACACCCAATATCACGCAATGCATAAACACAAGCTAAAAGACCATAACTTACCAATTTCCACATTTGAGGGAACCCTCATGATATTGTCGATGCTGAAGAGCATAAAACCTATTCTATTTCTGACCACCATTAGGACCTGAAGAAGGGTAAGGTTTAGCCTGTCGACGACTATCTCCCTCATTCTTAGCAACCGTAGGACAATTTCTTATCTTATGATCAATTTTCCACAACCAAAACAAGCATTAGAACCGTCTAGGCACTCACCCCTATGGCTTTTTCCGCACTTTGGGCATTCATATACCGTTTTCTCACTAGAATCATTACCTCCATTGGACCTTGAATGTGAGAACTACACCATCATCCCCTCTTTGCCTCTTTGAATCCCAAGTTTTCTCCTTAAGCTTCTCCTCTTCTATTTATTGTGCATGAACCATCAAACATGAGACATCAATCTCCTTAACAAGCATGGCGGTTAGGCATTCTTTGACCACCAAGTCATACGCACCCGACACAAATTTATTCATTCTATCCCTTGGATCCACAACCATAGTTGGAGCATATTTGGAACTTTGAATGAATTTCAAAGCATACTCCTTCACACTAATATTCCCTTGACGAATGTTAATGAGCTCAAGTACATTTGCCTCCCTTGTCTCAATGGGAAAGAACCTATCAAGAAAACCCAATCAATAGGACATGCATCTATTTCCCATTCTTCCTTCCATTGGTTAAACCTAACTTGAGAAACACCCTTAAATTGATAAGCGGACAATTCCGTGTTTTCTACCAAAGTAATACCCATGATTCCTACTATCTAATAAACCTCATCAATGAACTCTTGAGGATCTTCCTCAACTCTAGACCCATGAAATTACGGAGGGTTCATTCTAGCAAAGTCTCTAACCTTTGTTTCCACCGTACCCACTTGAGCCGCCAAAGCTTAGGCTAATGCATGAAATATGGATTGAAACTCATCACTAGTCACTTGCTCGACTAAAAGGTTGATCGGCACTTGGGGAATTTCTTCTCTCACATTTTCACGAACATTCCTATTTCTTCTCATAGGATTCCTTCGTGGAGGCATATTCTTTATAGCATAAACAAGAGTTAGGAGGGGAGGACCTTTATAGAGTTAAAATCTATGACGCGACTTTAGAATAATGAATGAAGTGGGGTTTTCTAAACATCTTATTGCTTCTTATTCATAAATATGATGTGCTTCATACTTATGAATAAGACTTTATTTGACGTGGCTTATGAGACTTCTTAGGACCTTCCTAAACCTTTTTCTCTAAATACAAAGTTTTTCATAACCAAGGTACACCGAAGATGTGATATGGCGTATAAGACACAAAGAGGCCCTACTCAAGCCACATAGCATATATCATATAAGATAATAGAATTTAAAGAGTTTAAAGACAGTTTTATATCATAAAGAGTATGACATGATGTAGTAGAAGTCTAACATAGTCTCAAAGACATCTAGTACATCAAAAGTGATTGGGACGTAAACCATACATCACATACAATATGGAAAAAGTAAAGATAATAAGCAATAAGGAGTTCGGCCCTCAAAGCATGAGGACTCACCAATATTCAAATCTACTAAAGTGAACACTAGCCACGGAGATGCGAACTTGGAACGTCAAACCCTACATTGATAAAACAATATAGGCAAAAGTATGTGTTAGTACATGGAATGTACCAAGTATGAGGAGAATGCAATAAAGCATGAGACATGATAAAAAAATACATAATGAAAAATATGAAATACATGTCCATGTTAAAACGTAGTAAAATCATTAAGAAGATTCATAAATCATAAACATGGTCAATACATCTTTAAATCATAAAGAAAACTTCATAAAACATTGTAAATCGACTTAGTTCTTTTTGTGTGAAGTTTACCGTTAACCAACATATAGACCATGCCATCTATAACATGGAATCGAGTGTCTCCCCCACACAAAAAAAGGGTATCCTACTTGCCAAGGTAAGAATCATGAACTTCTAACTTACGTGGATTCCCAAGTTAATATCTATCTAAAAATTATCCTATAGGGGAACATAGGCATGGGATAATGAGATTGCTACTTGAAACCCGACCTCAAGCTACAGGAGAGCTTCTATCTCAATATCCTCTTGGTGCTAAGAATAAATCCCACAGAATAGTCATTAATCTTAATGTGTCTTATTATTATGGGACATGGCTATTCACCTTTTGTCTTATCATAGGATAGCTCCTTAGACCATGCGTGACAAAACCTTTCACCATCAATAATCTTTTCATAATAGCTTTCAAGGCCCATAGTCATTCACTTCATGCTAGAGACGCCCTACTACTGATGGAAATAGTTTTGAAAGTGTGATCTATAATCATTGATGGTGTAACACCTCAGGTCCCACGGAGATGAGACCTACGACCGTGGTCCACGGTCTGTCGATGGACCCACCGTCCATAGGTGGGGTCCTATCATTTGGGTCCAAGATTTAGGGATCTCTGATCCCGCCCACAGCCGACCAATACGATCCGTGGTTGGACCTACAGACCGTAGGTCTGGCCGTGGTGAGGATCGACAGTTATTTGGAAAGAAAGGGCTTTTGGGTCAACTTCAAACAGTCATATCTTTTAGCATAAAATAAATTAGGTGGTCAATGAGCTATCAAATTAAATATAATTGAATCCTCTCTCCAACGCCACCGAGTTTTGAAAAATCCAAGCTTGGAGTAAAAAGATATGCTTGTTTCAGTAGAGCCCTGTTGGGCAGGACCATAACCACGACCCAGTTGACGGGAAGTGGTTCAAATAATGGCCCGTCAGTCCCTCGGGACTTCGTCAGCTTTAAGTTAGGGTTATTTTTGTCTTTTCCCCTATGCATTGGGCACTTAAACTACATTATTTGATGCCTAAACTATGTTGTTTTACTTAGTCTAAGCCTAATAACCTAGTTAGACATACCCGAACCCTCATTCTCCAAAAATCACCCAACTTAGAGCAAAAAGAAAAGGAAAAGTCACCAGTTTCTTCCAAGAACTAGCAGAGGTGTTCTTCAAAGTTCAGCCCCAAAATCCAAAGGATTTCTCCATATATTTTGTCACCAGGTAGGTGGAATTTCACTAGTGGGTTCCTTTCACTCATTAGATCCCTAGAATTTAGTTAATTCTTTAGATTCTCATAAACTGTTCATATCTAGAGTTTCTAGATTTATTTTGATTATGGTTCCTTTGATCTAAATAAATTTGTTTCTTAATAATTTAGTATAATTCCTTGCGCATCACTCAGAACCCTAGCTTCTATAAATTTATCCTAGTTCATGAATTATGCTTGCTAGGATAACCAGACAAAAAATCATGCTTCAGATTTTGAATGATATATTCTCAATATATAAATGTTGAATTCTCACTTAGCATTTCAGTTTTTGAGTGATTCAATATCTAGTGCATTTTAGCTTCATGATTATTCAGATGGTAGTAGACTTAGCACCAAGTTGGACTAGGGTTGAGCGTACCTTCACAGTCGTAAAACTACGTGCCCGCATAGGTTTGTGAGTCCCCTAAGTTGGGCATCAAATTTAGTGATCACGCCACAGTCATGCCTCTATATCCATGTCAAGGTATATTGGGTCCTCTCGATGAGGCGTATACATTGGACTCCACATTTAGCTCATGTGGTTTATTTCAGTTAATAGTAGCTCATACAGTTAGACTCTTAGTGCGTTGACCAGGTTTTCAACATTTACTTCATTAATCAGTTCAACATGTTATCTTAATGATTAGTACATGGTTATTGCATTCAGTTTAGTTTCTAAGTTATACTTTCAATATCTATATCCTTGTTGAGATTATATCATTGTTCTGTTATGTAATGTTCTGCTTATATATTTTGTTCAGCTTAGCATATATATATATATATATATATATATTGTATGCTCTGTACATTTCAAGTACTAACGTATACTTTGTACTTTATCATTTCATGATGTAGGTTCAGGATCTCAGCATCCAGATCACGCTTAGTTCGATCCTCAGTCGAATTTCAGCAACTTCAGTGGTGAGTCCTCATACTGCGAGGACAATAGACATGCTTTACATTTCAGTCTTTATTTTCAGTTTTTAGTTTTGTTAGAGTTAGCTGGGGGTGTCCCAGTAACTCAAGTTAGTTAGAGTCTTTTCAGAAATAGTAGTAGATTTAGCTCGAGCTGTTTAGTGTTGGGTCAGTCAGCATTAAACTCCTATTTTATTTTATATTCAGACTAGTTGGGTTTTTCCCCACTTTCAGACATCCACTGTTTTAGCTTTTGCATAGTACATGTTTTACTTAGTTATTCTTAGTATGCTTGATATATGTCAAACTCAGGGTTAACTTGGGGTCACATGTGATCCTATGTCCCGTGTTACGTCTAGGGGGTAGCCTCGAGGTGTGACAAACTCTGTATCAGAGTATTAGGTTCAAGAGTCCTAGGGTGTCTGAAAGTCGCACTAAATAGAGTCTCTTTCATGAGTATGAAGCGCGCCACACCTATGAGAGGGAGGCTACTAAGTGTTCTAAGAAAAACTTCCCTTCTTTCTTTTCCAACTCATGTTATAGAGTATAAACTCTACTTAATCTCCTTCAATCTCCTGCTCTTTGCATTTGAACAAATGACTCCCAGAGAAGATCTAACGCAAGGAATCAACCAGCAGCTACAACAGACCCATTGATTGAGCAAGTCACACATGCCAAGTTCAAGGCTGCTTTCCAAGTGCTTTCTTAGGACATGATCGCCAAGGTCAATCAGAAGGCTGTGGCCCCAGATCCGCCACAGACTAACACTGTTGCATCAAGAATTTTGGACTTCACTCGGATGAGCCCTCTGGAGCTTCATGGGTCTAAGTCAGAATAAGATCTAAAATAATTTCTTAACGACATCCAGAAGGTAACAAATATTATGGGTGTCACTACAATTGAGATTGTAGATTTGGCTGCCTATCAGTTGAAGGGAGTGGCCTACACTTAGTACCAGCAATGGAAAGAATCTCGTGGTACTAATGCAAGTCCGGTGAGTTGGAATCTTTTCAAGACTGCTTTTGTGGATAGGTTCTCCCCAACACAGTTCAGGGAGGCTAGGGCCTAAGAATTTATGAACTTGAGGCAGTGATCGATGTCAATTTAGAATCTCTCTCAACATATTTCTCTCTACTCTAGTTGGTGACCTAGTTATAGCTAGACGGGTATACAAAAATTACCCTGTCACAGTTTCTCAGAAAGTCACCTCAACAGAACTTGTAGAGTAAGAAATGGTAGATTTTGATATCATTCCAGGCTTGGATTGGCTACATTCTTGTTATGCCTCAGTCAATTGTAGGACTAGGATAGTTCGGTTTTAATTTCCAAATGAACCAGTCTTAGAGTAGGAGGGTAGTAACTCAGTGCCTGTAGGTCGATTTATCTCCTACCTAAAGATATGAAAATGATTTCTAAAGGGTATATCTATCATCTTGTTCGGGTTAAGGATTCAAAATCTGAAACCCCAACTCTTGAGTGAGTCCCAACATTAAATGAGTTTTCAGAAGTGTTTTCAAAAAACCTTCCTGGAGTTCCTCCCGAAAGGAAAATCACTTTGGAATAGATCTCTTTCGAGATACCCAACCTATTTCAATTCCTCCTTACAGAATGACTACAATTCAGCTTTACAAATTGAAAGAGCTGTTGAAAGACCTTCTACATAAGGGCTTCATCAGACCCAACATCTCTCCATGGGGTGCTCCAGTGTTGTTCGTGCCAAAGAAAAGAAGTTTTCTCAGGATGTACTTTGACTATTGTCTGTTGAACAAAGTCACAATCAAGAATAAGCATCTCATCCCCTGGATTGATGATTTGTTCGACCAACATCAAGGTGTTAATTGCATTTCTAAGATAGACCTCATATTCGGCTATTATCAACTTAGAGTTATAGATAATGACATCCAGAAGATAGCCTTCTGGACTCGGTAAGGTCACTATGAATTTGTAGTTATGTCTTTTGGACTAACAAATGCTCCTGCATCTTTCATGGATTTAATGAACAGGGTGTTCAAGAAGTCTTTGAACTTGCTCGTCATTGTCTTTATTGATGATATCTTCATTTATTCTCGGAGTGAAAAAGCGCATGCGACTCATCATAGATTTTTTTTTAGCAAACTCTCAAAGATCGCTAGCTATTCGCTAAGTTCAACAAATGTGAATTTTGGTTACAGTCGGTAGCTTTCCTTTGTCATGTGGTATCCAACAAAGGGATCCGAGTAGATTCTAAGAAAATTGAGGCAGTAAAACACTGGCCCAAACCCACCTCTCTAATTGATATCAAATTTTTCTTGGGTTTGGCTAGTTACTATAGAAGGTTTGTTGAAGGATTTTCATCCATAACTTCCCGATTAACCAAGTTGACTCAAAAGAAGGTCAAGTCTCTAGTAAGATCAGTGTGAGAAAAACTTCTCAGAACTGAAGACTAGGTAGACTACAACTCCTGTCTTGACTCTACCAGATTGGTTCAAATGGTTATATGATTTACTGCATTGCATTCATGGTCGGCCTAGGTTGTGTGTTAATGCAGCGAGGAAAGTTCATAGCTTATGCTTCTAGAAAACCTAAGTTCCACGAGAAGAATTACCCGACTCATGAACTCAAACTAGCAGTTTTAGTATTTTCCCTAAAGATTTGGAGACACTACTTGTATGGTGTTCATGTTTATGTGTTTACAGATCATAAGAGCCTCCAGTATGTGTTCACCTAGAAAGAGTTGAATCTTCGTTAGAGGAGATGTGCTCTACCATCCTGGTAAGGCCAATGTAGTAGCTGACGCCCTCAACAGACTATCTATGGGTAGTGTAGTACATGTTGAGGAAGAGAAGAAAGAATTAGCCTAAGATGTTCACCGGCTATCTTGCTTAGGAGTTTGCCTTAGGGACTCATCAGATAGTGGTGTGATAGTTCATAATGAATTAGAATCTTCATTGGTAGCGGAGGTTAAGGAAAAACAAGACAATGATCCTATATTACTTCAGTTGAAAGGTGTCGTTCATCAGCAAAAAGTTGAGGTTTTCTCCCAAGGGGGAGATAGTGTGCTTCGTTACCAGGGTCGCTTATGTGTTCCTAATGTGGGTGAATTGAGACAACAAATTTTTACAAAAGCCCATAACTTCAGGTATTTTATTCATCTTGGTGCCACTAAGATGTACCGTGATCTATGGGAAGTTTATTGGTGGAACGTCATAAAGAGGGACGTCACAGGATTTGTGGCTAAGTGTCCTAACTATCAATAGATTAAGGTAGAACCTCAGAAACCAGGAGGTGTGACTCAGGAGATTAGCATTACTACATGGAAGTTGGAATTGATAAACATGAACTTTACTACGGTTTTACCTCGTACTCGCAAACAACATGACTCCATCTGAGTGATAGTAGAAAGAGTCACTAAGTCAGTTCACTTCTTGGTAGTCAAGACTACTGATTCAACGGAGGACTACACCAAACTCTTTATCAATTTAGATAGCCAGTTTACATGGGTTCCCTTATCTATCATCTCATATAGAGATCCTCAGTTTATATCTCATTTATGGAAATCATTTCAGAAAGGTCTTGGTACTCAGGTAAATCTCAGTACAACATTTCATCCACAAATGAATGGTCAAGCAGAGCATACCATTCAGACCTTAGAAGACATGTTGAGAGTTTGCATGATCGATTTCAAGGGTTATTGGGATGATTACCTACCTCTCATAGAGTTCACCTGTAAATAATAACTTTCATTCCAATATTCAAATGGCCCTATATGAGGCACTATATAGGTGTAAATGCAGGTCTCCGGTTGATTGGCTTGAAGTAGGTGAAACAACCTTGATTGGGGCAAGATTCAGTTCATGAGGCTATGGAAAAAGTTCAGCTCATCAGAGCTAAACTAAAGACAACTCAAAGTTTTCAGAACTCCTATGCAGATGTGAGGAGAAGGGAATTAGAGTTTGAAATCAATGATTGGGTTGTCCTGAAAGTGTCACCCATGGAGGATGATGAGATTTGGAAAGAAAGAGAAGCTCAATCACATTTATGTAGCTCCTTACAAAATCCTAAAAAGGGTTTGTAATGTGGCCTATGAGTTATAGTTGCTAGCAGAACTAGCAGCAGTTCATCCAGTCTTTCACATTTCCTAGTTGAAGAAGTGTGTGGGTGATCCGACATCGAAAGTGCCATTAGAGAGTATGGCTGTGAAGGATAGTCTTACTTACGAAGAGGTACCAGTTAAAATTCTTGACTGCCAGGTTCGTAGGTTGAGAAATAAGGAAGTCGCTTCAGTAAAAGTGTTGTGGAGGAGTCTGTTCGTAGAGGGAGATACTTGGGAAGCAGAAGCAGCCATGAGAGCCAAGTACCCTCACCTCTTTCCTTCCGATTCAGTTTCAGCTTGAGGTACTAGTTCCTCTCCAGTCTCCCAGTTTACTCTTGTGTAATTCAGTCTCAATATCTTGTTCGCTCAGTTATTCTTGCATTTTGGCATATTTGCATGCTCATGGAACTCAGTTCATATCCGTTTCAAGTACTTAGTGGTAGAGATTACAGCTTCTTCCATCCATACTTAGATTGTTAGGATGAATGTTCCCAAGGGGAGATAATGTAAAACCTCATGTCCCAAGGAGATGAGAACTACGGGCGTGGTCCACGGTAGGTGGGGTCCCATCATTTGGGTCCAAGATTTAGGGGTCTATGATCCCACCCACAACCGACAAGTACGGTCCATGATTGGACCTACAGACCGTAGGTCTGGCCGTTGGTGAGGATCGATAGTTACTTAGAAAGAAAAGGCTTTCTGGTCAACTTCCAACGGTCATATCTTTTAAAACAAAATGAATTAGGTGGTCCATGAGCTATCAAATTAAAGATAATTGAATCCTCTTTCAAACGCCACTGAGTTTACAAAAATCTAAGCTCGTAGTAAAAAGTTATGCTCTTTTGAATAGAGCATTGTTGGGCAAGGCCTGAACCATGATCCAGTTGATGAGAAGTAGTTCAAATGATGGCCCGTCAGTCCCCTCGTGAGTGGCACTTCATCGGCTTTAAGTCAGGGTCGTTTTTTTTCTTTTTCCCTATGCATTGGGCACTTTTAAAACTACATCTTTTGATGCCTAAACTATGTCATTTTACTCAGTCTAAGCCTAATAACCTTGTTAGACATACCCATAACCCTCATTCTGAAAAAATCACCCAACTTAGAGCAAAACGATGAGGAAAAGTAACCAGTTTCTTACAAGAACAAATAGAGGTGTTTTTTGAAGTTCATCCCCCTCTGTAGATTTTGTCACCAGGTATGTGGTATTTCATTAGTAGGTTCTTTAAACCCATTATGTCCCTAGAATTCAGTCAATTCTTTGGATTCTCATAAACTATTCAGGCCTAGGGTTTCTAGATTTTCAAGATTTATTATGATTATGGTTCCTTTGATATAAAGATACTTGTTTCTTGATAATTTAGTATATTTACATGCACATCACTCAGAGCCCTAGATTGTGTAAATTTATCGTAGTTCATGAATTATACTTGTTAGGCTAACTAGACAGAAATCCATGCTTCAGATTTTGAATGTTATATTCTCAGTGTATAAATATTGCATTCTCAGTTAGCATGCCAATTTTTGATATATACCGTACCTAGTACATTTTAGCTTCATAAATTTTCAGATGGGAGTAGACTTAACACTGAGTTAGACTAAGGTTTAGCATACCATCAAAGTCCCAGAACTATGTGCCCGTGTAGGTCTATAAGTCCCCTCAGTTGGGCATCATGTTTAGTGATCACGCCATAGTCATTCCTTTATTCACCTGGCAATGTATATTTGGTTCTCTCGATGGGGCATATACATCAGACTCCATGTTTAGCTCACGTGGTTTATGTCGGTTAATAATCGCTCCCACAATCAGATTCTGAGTGCATTGACCACGATTTCAACATTTACTTCAGTAATTGGTATAGCATGTTATATTCGTGATTAGTTCTTGGTCATTACATTCAGTTTAGTTTTTCAGTTATACTTCAGCATCTATATCCTTGTTCAGATTATATTATTGCTCTGTTATGTATTGTCCAACTTATATATTGTGTTCATCTTAGTATATTTATATTTTGCATGCTCAGTACATTACAAGTACTTATGCATATTTTGCGCTACATCATTTCATGATGTAGGTCTAGGCACTCAGCATCCAGATCACACTTGGATTGATCCTCAATCGAACTTCAGCAGCTTCAATGGTGAATTCTCATACTTCGAGGACAATAGACATGCTTTACATTTCAATATTTATTTTTTAGTTTTCAGTTTTGTTAGAGTTAGCTGGGGGCTTGGTCCAATAACTCAACTCACTTGGAGGCTTTTTAGACATAGTAGTAGATTCAGCTCGAGCTGTTTAGTGTTGGGTTAGTCAACATTAAACTCTTATTTTATTTTATGTTCAAACTAGTTGGGTTTTCCCCACTTTTAGATATCCATTGTTTTAGCTTCGGCATAGTACATGTTTTACTTAGTTAATCTCAGTATACTTGATATATGCCAGACTTAGGGTTAGCTTGGGGTCACTTGTGATCTTAGGTATTAAGTTACGTCTAGGGGGTAGCCTCAGGGAGTATCCGGATACCTTACTTATTAAGACCTAATTTAGGAAAATAGCCCAAAAAGCATCCAAGGCAAATCTACATGTCATTAATGTCATGTGGCTAAGATTCGTAGAACATATAAATATCTTCATCTATAAGCTTATTTGAGTCTTAAACATTGCTTTCATAAAAACATTCATAATTTCATAAAACATATTCATAGATTCAAGGTTCTTCATGAATTCATGTAAATTAGGGTTCATAGTTATAATTCATAGGAATTGGTTGAAAAGCATGTAACTAAGTACAAATCATCAAAATAAGATCATAATAAAGCACTTGAATCCCTACAAATAGAACCCATAAGGAATTGAGTGAAAATTTAATCAAATCTTGAGAAATTGAATTGGAAAATTGAAGAAACTTTGGGGGATCAATGGGTGAATTGAACCCATTGATGAACTCCCTACATACCTTGATTCAAGCCCTAGGAAATTATGAAGAAATGAGACTTGAACTTAAAACCCTAGCCTTCTTCTTCAAGATTTATATATGGGGAAGAGCTTTGATCAACTTTGAAAATTTAGAAGAATGAGTTTTAATTGGGAAATTCGGGGTTAAAAATGTTTATATACGACTAAGGGTAAATGTTAAAATGACATAGTATTGGGTTTCAATAATTAGAAAAAAACCCAAAAGCCCCTTTAAAATAACTACTGAACCCTCACTAACAACCTGACCTATGGTCTATAGTTCCTACCATGGACTGTCCTGGTCGACCGTTGTTGGGTTCAGAGACCCCCAACGATGGGACCCCATGTACGGTGTGTGGGTGCACTTACGAACCGTACACCATGACCGTGGGTCCTAACTTTTTGACCCTAAAATATCTTAAGTCTGGGACTCTCCCACGAGACCTACCTACGACTCATGCATTAGATTGTGGACCATCTTGATGAACCGTATGAAAGTACTAAGACTTGACATTTCAATAAAAAATGGGACTTTCCACCTATGGCTCCACCTATAGCCCGTAAGTCAATCCACGGACCGTCGGTGGTTCTGTTGGTGCAGACACCAGTTCTAGGAAAAAGCTAAAATTTTCCATCTTTTCAAATCCAATGTGTTACACCACGTAAGCCAAAAAGGTGACAAAATTACAAAAACATTGGGTTCATGGGTAATAGGACCTTAATTTAGTTAAGACGTGTCTCTGAAATTTCGCCCATAGTTTAGGGGATACTTATACCTTATCCCTTTGTAGAAATCTGGATATCTTCAAGTTTTATGTTCTAATTTCGTAAACGATTCAAGAAATAGGATCATAGCTTTGTAAAATATAGTACGAATAAATGAATATTTGGATTCTTGGCTATGATGATTGTCTTATTTTCTCTACTTGTATTTGCAAGAAAAGATTCGCTCTCTATTAAAGATTTTGCACGTGTTTAAAGCATAGTTATATAATCTTGAATGTCTTGTGATAACCTGAGTTGTTTGATCACAATTTTTTCAAAACACCTTGTAGTGTTGTTCTTGAAAGAACATTCTTTTGATAGAACCTCTTCTGTCTTTTTACTTGAATTTGCTGATATCATTGTCGATTATGTTCTAGCATTCGTAATTATTGATAGAGCAGGACAAAATTTTCATCCAAATAGAGATGTTGATCGTAATAGATGGTCATTGCTCATGGCTCGTAGCAATGGGTTCAGCAGGTAAAAATGCAAAAGCTGAACTTATACTTACGCCTCCTATAAGTAGCCTTTTTCTTACAGAAGAATGTTAATGTTACTTTGTCTGTCCAAAAGTATTTAATGAATTCCAGATTCTCAGTTTCTCTTAGAATTTGCTGATTGTAAATAAGGAGAAATCATTAACTTCTGAACTACTAAACCTGAATAGAGTGCAATATTGGGGCATGCTTAAATAGAGGAATGTAATTTCTAAATTCATTAAATCGACTTTTCGAACAAATTTCCACATACAAGTTTCATGATTTAGGTAAATAAAGAATACAATTTAACGCCAAGAGTCACAAGCTTTCAGTCCATGGTGCTTTGTAACTGTTTATTGGAGGGGCTTTTTTTTTATTTTCGGAAGGACTATCTTTCAATATTAGACGTCGGCGTTCAGGTGGAATATCTGCCACTGTAAAACGGTGAAGCTCAAGTTTTGGTCCGAAAGAAGAAGAACAAGTCATTATAAAGAAACAGAGAAAACCAAACCAAACCAAGAAGAGAAAGAAGGGATTTAGCAGGGGTTTAAAGACAAAAATCTAATTTATGGTTAATAAAAATTGAACACAAATTTTAGAAATATGATTCAGAATTTTATGTCAAATGCCAATTAAGACCACGAGATTTAATTTTTTTTTATCTTCTTAGAGTCCTTACTAAGTCAAAATACAAACAAATATAATAATAAAAAATTGACCATCAATTTCATACCAAAAGTAATGAAGTAATTTTTCCTATTTCCCTCTCAAAGTAGGAAAATAATTTAAAACCTAATTTTACTGTTATAAATTGAAGCGCTCCTGCCCTCTCTATGAAACAATGTAATTTTTTTTGGAATTGTGTCATTGTAACAGTTTCTTCGGTGTATGATCTAAAGCCTTTGCTTATCCGTAAAAAGACCTTCTTTTGCAATTTCTATCCATCAAAAAGCTAAAGAAGAAGCTTGCAAAGTTAACAACACACCATGTGTAGTTACTCGAGAACTAATTGAGATAAGGGATATATATCCTCTCTCAAAAATCGATCTAAAAAACCCATGGCAGATCAAGATAAAGATTACAAGTTACGAGGTTGAGGCAAGAGCATTGTTGATTCCATATATTGAGATGTTTGAGTATATTCTTTGATACTGGACATTGGACATGTCCAAATCTTTGGTAAACGGGTGCGTGGTGCGTGTTCAAGTGTGTTATGTAACAACATATAATGCTCCTAAGAAGTATAAAGGTGAGAGTGTTTACTTATGGAAGCTGTATAATGATGACTATGCACTTTCGTGCATTGAATTGTTCAACAATAGTAGATTAGGCGTTGGTGATGAAATTGGGCTCTTTTGGGATCCTAGATCTTCAAATTTTATGTTCAAATTACTTTCTCAGGTTAGCCCTAGAATTTACGACCAAAAACAGCATACCATAGTCTTTTTGTTAGTATTACTCTTACTTAAAGTTGCCAATTTAGTCTGTGTGATCCCCTTCATGTACTAGTATTATTATAGTGCTTTTTAAAAGAAAATGAAAAAAAAAATGAGAACAATGTAGTTCCGTGAGAACCCAATTGTTTAGGCATGAAATTTTGCAATACGATGATAGATAGACTTCCACTACGTTTTGTCAAACTCTTTTGATATAAAAATGTCTTTTGAACTTTTTAATTCTATTATCTTGTATAATGTATGATAAGTGGCTTCTGTAGGGCCTCTCGGGGTCCTTTACGCCATATCATGTCTAGAGTGTTTTTGGGTCATGGCAAACTTGGTATTAGAGCACAAAGTTTATAAAGGTCCTAAGAAGTCTGTACGACACGTCGAGTAGAGTCTTGTTCACGAGTTTCAAACGTGTCATATTTATAAATAAGAAGCTATAAGATGATTAGGAAACTCCACTTCTTCCATTACTCTAAAGATGGTGATAGAGTGTAACTCTATATGTCCTTCTCTTAATCCCTATCCGAGACTAATGCAGAGTTTAGGGCTGCTTTTGAAGTGTTAGCTCAAGCCATCACATCTCAAGTCAATAGGGAGGTTGTGTTCCCCGTGAACCCAAATGTGGGTACGACAACATCTAGAGTGAGGGATTTCACTAGAATGAATCCTCTAGAGTTTCATTGTTCCAAGGTTGAGGAAGATCCTCAAGAGTTCATTGATGAAGTTACAAGGTGTTGATGATCATGGGAGTGACGCCGGTGGAAAAGAGGAGTTAGTCGCTTATCAACTTAAGGGTGTTGCTGAAGTTTGGTTCAACCAATGGAAAGAAGAGAGGGCGGTCTATACGGGTCCTCTTAATTGGGAAAGGTTTAAGGTTACTTTCCTTGATAGGTTCTTTACCCTTGAAATGAGGGAGGCAAAGATACTTGAATTCATTAAAGTTCATCAACGAAACACGAGTGTGAAGGAATATGTTTTGAAGTTCACACGATTGTCTGGGTATGCTCATACTATGGATGTCGACCCAATGGAAAGGATGAGTAAGTTTGTTTCTAGAGTGTCCAAGATGGTAGTCAAAGAATGTTGTACCGTCATGCTCATCAACGATATGGACATTTCTCATCTAATGGTGCTTGATCAACAAATAGAAGAAGAGAAACTTAAGGAGAAATCTTGGAAGGCAAAAAAGGCAAGGATCGGTGATGGTGCCTTTTCACATTCAAGGTTCGATGGACATGGTCTTTCTAAGTTACGAAAAAGGTTTGCGATCAAGATTACTCTAATTCTCCACCTAAATTCAACAAAGATAAGGTGTTTAACCCTAAACCTCAAGGAGGAAATGGTAGTGGATTTTCATCATCTATTTGTTTTAAATGGTGAAGGAAGCATGAGGGTAAATGCTTAGACAGTACAAATGGTTTATTTGGTCGTGGTAAGAGTGGCCATAATATAAGGGATTGTCCATCACTTATGGCTAAGGGAAGAGAAGAGAGGCAAGCTCCACCTAGTGGTTCGGGTTCAAGTGCTCCAAAGCAAAACCAATTATATGCACTTTAGACTTTTCATGAGCAAGAGGGTTCTCCCAATGTGGTTATCGGTATGTTTAAAGTCTTTCATCTTAATGTTTATGCTTTACTTGATCCTGGTGCTATGTTATCTTTTGTGACGCCATATGTGGCTATGAGGTTTGATATCCTTCTGGGTGTATTGTTAGACCTTTTTTTTTGTCTTTACTCCTATTGGTGAATCTATTGTGGCTAAGAGAGTCTATAGAAATTGTTCCGTCTCCTTATCCTATGGAGTCACTCATGTTGATCTTGTAGAGCTTGATATGTTAGATTTCAATGTTATCCTTAGTATGGATTGGTTCCATTATTGTGATGCTTCTATTGATTGTACAACCCTAGTGGTTAAGTTTCAGCTTCCAAATGAGTCTATCCTAGAGTGGAAAGGGGGAATTATATGCTTAAGAGTCAGTTTATTTCTTGTCTTAAAGCTAGAACGATGATTTATAAGGGTTGCATATACCATCTAGTTAGGGTGAGGGATATGGATTCTGAAACCCTTACTCTTGAATCAGTCTTCATTGTAAATAAGTTTTAGGAAGTGTTTCATAATGATCTACCTAGTGTTCCTCCCGAAAAGGAAATAGACATTGCTATTGACCTTCTTCCAGATACACAACCTATCTCTATTTCTCCTTAATGAATGGCTCTGGTAAAACTTAAGGAATTAATGAGCAGTTGCAAAATTTGTTGGATAAGGGTTTCATTCGACCGAGTATCTCACCATGGGGTTCTCTAGTTTTGTTTGTTCTAAAGAAAGATTGTTCACTTCGTATGTGCATTGATTACCATCAGTTGAACAAGGTTACCATTAAGAACAAATATCCTCTTCTAAGGATAGATAATTTGCTTGATCAACTTTAGGGAGCAAGTTATTTCTCTATGATTGACCTGCGGTCGGGTAATCACCAATTGCGGGTGAAGGATGATGACATCCCTAAAATGACTTTTCCAAATTGGTATAGTAATTATGAGTTTTTGGTGATGTCCTTTGGCTTGAGTAATGCTCAAACTGCATTTATGGATTTGATGAATATGGTATTTAGACAATATCTTGACATGTTTGTGATTGTGTGCATTGATGATATCTTGATTTACTCAAGGAGTGAGGATGAGCATATCGATCATTTATGGATTGTGTTACAAGTCCTCAAGGACCAACAACTTTTTGCAAAGTTTAGTAAGTGCAAGTTTTGGTTAAGATCTGTGGCTTTCCTTGGTCACATTGTTTCCATAAAAGGTAATGAGGTAGATCATAAGAAGAAGGATGCAGTTAAGAGTTCAAACAGAAAGATCTAAATCTTCACCAAAGAAGATGGCTTGAGTTACTAAAGGATTACAACAAAGTGTTCTTATCACCTCGGCAAAGTGAATGTGGTGGCGGATTCTCTTAGGTGGTTGTCAATGGGTAGTGTTGTTCATGTTGAGGAAGATAAGAAAGAGTTGGCTCGTGATGTTCAAAGATTGACCCGACTGGGTGTTCGGTTTGTTGAATCTACCAAAGAGAGTGTTGTGGTCCATAATGGTTCACAATCATCTTTTGTGTCAGATGTGAAAGACAATAAAGGTCTTGACCCAATCTTGATTGAGTTGAAGGAAGCGGTGCTCAAGAAGTTAGCTGAGGCATTCTCTCTAGGGGGAAATGAAGTGCTTCGATATCAAGGTTGTTTGTGTGTTCCCAATGTAGATGACTTGAGACAGAAAATCCTATCAGAAGTCCATAATTCTCTATATTCCATTCACCCGAGAGCCACCAAGATGTACCGTGACTTGTGGGAGTTCTTTTGGTGGAATGGGATGAAGAAGGATATTGTGGAATTTGTGGTAAGTGTCCTAACTGTCAACAAGTGAAAGATGAGCATCAAAAGCCGTGAGGTTTGTCCCAAGATATCAATATCCCTACTTGGAAATAAGAGGATATGAATATAGACTTTATTGTGGTTTACCCCGTAACCAGCGATAATATGACTCGATTTGGGTTATTTTTTATTGAATGATGAAATCGGCTCATTTCCTACCTGTCAAGGTCTTTTATTCGATGGAGGACTATCCTAAGTTATAGTTGAGAGAAATGGTTAGGTTGAATGGAGTGTTGTTATCCATTATCTCCGATTGTGGTACCCAATTCATTTCTTAGTTATGTAATTTTTTCCAAAAGGGACTTGGTACTCATGTTTAAGCTTAGTACGACATTTCATCCACAAACCGATGGGAAAGGGAATGTACTATTCAAACTTTGGAAGATATATTAAGAGCTTGTGCAATTGACTTCAAGTGGGATGACCATTTACTGTTGATTGAGTTGGCATATAATAATATCTGTCATTCGAGCATTGTTCTGGCTTCATTTGAGGACCTATATAGGAGGAGGTGTAGATCTCCGATAGGTTTGTTTGAAATGGGTGAAGTTGCTTTGATAGGTCCCAAGTTGGTGCATGAGGCTATAGAGAAAGTTAAGCTTCTTAGAGAAAGGTTAATAATGGCTAAAAGTCGACAAAAGTCCTATGCTGATGTTAGGAGAAAAGATCTTGAGTTTGATGTGAATGATTGTGTCTATTTGAAGATTGCACACATGAAGGGTGTGATGAGATTTGGAAAGATAGGGAACTTAGTCCCCGTTATGTGGGCCCATATCAGATTTGGAGGAGTATTGGTAAAGTTGCTTATGAACTTGATTTACCTAATGACTTGGAATCGGTGCATCCGGTTTTCCAAGTCTCATGGTTGAAGAAATGTGTTTGTGAGCCGACATCTATAGTACCATTGGAGAGTCTTGGTATAAAGGATAGCCTTTCTTATCAAGAAGTTCTGGTGGAGATTTTTGATCGGCAAGTCCAGAAGTTCAAAAATAAGGAAGTTTCTTCCGTAAAGGTTCTGCGGAGGAATCAGTTAGTTGAGGGTGCTATTTGGGAGGCCGAGGCCGATATAATATACCATTATCCTCATCTCTTTTCCTCTGTTCCTACTCTAGCTTGAGGAATTTAGTTCCTCATGGTGTTCTCTTTTGATTTCATGTGTCTTCGATATTCCCATGATTCCTCATTTATGCATGTTTATGAAAAACTTGATTTTTGAGATAATTATTGAACTTGATTTATTTTTTCATCTTTATGTGCATTTGAATATGAGTTGCATATAGATCTTATGGAATGATGTTTTGAACATGCTTTAGCTTGGAGTTGATGTTTCCTCCTCGGATATGTGCATTTATGTGATTGCATTCATGTTGGGTTGTTAGATCTAGTTCCTACCCTCCTTATGATGTCTTTAGTTCCATTCAAGGACGAATGTTCCCAAGGGGGAGATATTGTAACACCTCCGATTTAAAAAGAAGGGAATTGTAGTTTTTTGAGAAATTAATGTCTGCACTGACGAAACCACCAACGGATCGTATGTTGACTTATGGGATGTAGGTTGGATTCGTAGGTGGCAAGTTAAACAATTTTCAAATGTCAAGTGCCAGTACCCTTTTTACGGTTCACCAGGATGGTCCCCCGTTCAATGAATGAGTCGTAGGTAGGTCTCATAGGTGAGTGCCAAACTTAGTGAAAATTTTGAGGGTCAAAGTTAGGAGCTACGGTTGGTATGTACCATCCATAAGTGGACCAACGGACCGTTCATTGTAATCATCGATGGGGGTCCAAAAGTATGGTCCCTGAACCCCACGACGATTAGATAGGACGGTCCGTGGTTGGACTCACGGACCGTAAGTCCAACTGTTAGTGGAGGTCCGATAGTTATTATTTTAGGGCTTTTTGGTCTTTTCTCTAATCGTTTTAACCATATACTGCGTTGTTTTGCCTTCTAACCTAAGCCTTATATAATAATTTTTCACCCCCAAATCACCCAATTCAATTCACACTTCTAAATTCCTAAAAGTTGATAAAGTTCATCCTCCCAAATATTTCTCTCTCTAAGGAAGAAGAAGAAGACGAGCTAGGGTTCCATTCATGTCTCAATTTCCACAATAGCTTTTGGTATTTGAACTCCAAGGTATGATAGTCTTCATATATGGAGCTCTTTGCTCCACATGATTCCTAAAATCCCAATTTTGTAAAGTTAGATTCCCCAATCAAATTAGGGTTTTTATTCAATTGTCATGGGTTCCTTTCAATGTTGATCTAATTGATTGTTTTATGCCTTTTAATGTATGAATTGAAGTAATTGCATGTTTTTAAGTTGAATCCCCATGAACACATGCCTAACCCATGATTTCTAGACTATGATGATATGATATGGGTTTTGAACTACCTAAGATGAATTTATGAAGATATGCATGTTTCTTTATGAAATTGATGTAAAAGACTTAAGGATGCTTTGAGAGTGAAGTATCAATGTTGTTGTTGTAGTGAAAGGATTTCTCACATACTACTCAAACATGACTCAAAAGGGTTTTCCCACATAAGGGATTCATAGGGTTGAAAGGTTTTCTTAACTAAACTTTGAATCATGATTTAGGATCTATTCTTATGAATTCTAGCTTGGATTGGCTGTTTGATTTTGCATTTCCATGGATAATAAGATGAATATTACTAATTACTATTCCGTGGGATTTATGCTTAGTACCAAGAGGATATTTAGATGGAAGCTCTTCCGTAGTAGAGGTCGGGTTTCAAGTAGCAATATCTCTATCCCATAACTATGTGCCACCATAGGTTTGTCTTAGATAGACATTAGCTAGTAGATTCACTTAAGCTAGATGCTTATGGTCCTTACCTTGGCAAGTAACAGACATCAAATTCCATGTTATAGCTCACATGGTCTATATGTCAATTAATGGCTACTTCCCACAATAATGAACTAAGGTTACTTCTAGAAGTATCTCACATGCTTTTTAAAGATCATTTAACTTGCATTGACCATGATCGTGATTTATGTTTTTTAACCTTTTTATCTTATGGTTTAGCTTGGTCATTGCATGTCATGTAAAGTCCTTTTTATCATGGCTTCATAACTCTTATGCATTACTATCATACTTGCTACGTTCTATGTACAAAAACATACTCTTGCCTACATTGGTTCACTAATGTAGGGTCTGATTCTCCTACTTGTGGCTAGTTTTTACTTTGTAGCTATTGAAGATTGGTGAGTCCTCATGTTCTGAGGACCGAGACCCTTTATTTCTTTATGTCTTAACATATCAGACGTTGTATGTAATGTATGGGTTACATCCCAATAACTCTTTGATGTAATAGATGGCTTTAAGACTATGTTAGTCTTCCGCTACATTTTGTCAAGCTCTTTTGATATAAAACACTGTCTTTTGAACTCTTTGATTCTATTATCTTGTATAATGTATGCTAAGTGGTTTGTGTAGGGTCTCTCGGGGTCCTATGCACCATGTCACGTCTAGGGTATACTTCGGGTCATGACAAGTTCAAAACCAATTTTTCAAAGTCAAACATAAAAGACTCGGAGGGGTCGATACTGAAAGGGGAAAAATGATAAATTCATGAATTTTTTTTAAAATAACCGACCGCGTCATTACAAAAGAAGATCAAACATCGAAGCGCAACAAATGTCAAAAGCACAAATACAATGCATGATTTAGGAGGAATTAGTCACTTTCATCCAAATAATATCATATCCATCCCCAAGTCTTTATTGTAAGCGAATAACAATTCCTACATGATCCTATTCAAGGTGTTCTCATATTATTGCATACTTACAGGAAGGCCAAAGGTGAGAATACTTAGAATAGGATCATGTAGAAATTGTTACTGGCTTACAATGTAGGCTTAGGGATGGATATGATATTATTTGGGACGAAAGTGACTAATTCCTCCCAAAGCATATGACATCATAATAATTTCCATTAAAAATTATTCAGAGTGTGAGAGTGCTTCTCAAAATGTTCTTAAATTAAAATACTCAAATATGTGAAATTAATACTTCTTTGTAGATCCTTTCCATAGAAAATATGTTCAAGTCTAAAATTTCACTAAGTCTGAACCCTTTTCATGAGACCAGCCTATGACTCATAGAACCAACAACAACCCACCATTTCCCTCCGTAGAACTGAGAGCTTAAATAGAATCTATGAATCATTCCTATGGATCAGCCCTACGACTTTTACAATCCGCCCTATCAATTCATGGGTCAAGAATTCAGAAACTAAATTTTCCTAAAAACTCATTCTGAGTTCTATGATTTCATTTATATAGCCCGTAGGACTTCTTATTGTTTATATGTCTGTCTCGTAAACCACTGTATCAGAGAAATTTCTGCACTTCTCTTTCCTTTTCAACTTTCCAATTTCAGAGGGGTCACATTAAGTTAGTTTATTGTGATTTTGATGGGTTTTGGGTCAAGGAGACCTCAGATACGTATTTTGATAGTTCCATTGAGTCTGTAACGTCGAATTAGTTAGGTAGAATATCTAGTTTGTGTACTTGAGATTCAAAATAAATCTCTTGGGTCCATTCGGTGCATTTGTGACTTGTGTGATTGTTCTAATTGTTGTATTATGGTGCCTACTAGCTTGTGCATCACAATTGCGAGGCTCCCTCTCGTGATCGCATAGAGTAATGTTTTTGTGGGCCACGAACATGTGAGGCTTGTTGCAATCACATAGGTTTAGACTTTTGCTCATCGCGATTGTGATGGTCAATTTAACTGGGTTGATTACTTCACTTATTGAGATCGTGTGATCTTCGGGTCACTATCATGATTGTCACACCCGGAGTCTACCCCCTGGACATGGTCAGCACTCAAGAACCATTTCTGGTCCCCAAGCAAACCGTTGGCCTGGATAATTACTCAGTGGAAGACTTACTCAACAATATAGGAATCTCAAACGTAACTCAACTCATAAAGATATCACTACTAAAAATAGTTTAACTTAGTATACTCTTAAATACTCAATGACATAACTCTTCAACTCAAGCTTTAAAACATCACAAACGTCACGACCGGAGCCTGCACCCTGGACGTGGCCGACACTCAAGAACCATTGTTGGCCCCCAAGCAAACCCTCATCCTAGTTGATTACAAGCTGAAGACTAACTCAAGAATACATAAGCACCAAATTGAAAGAAATGTTTAAAAACAGTTTACTCAATATCCAAATTTCGTTGAATATACTGAGTATTAAACATAAGTTTTAAGGGAAACCTCTAAAACTGAAAGACTCCCAAAACCTATCTATTTATGAAGTGGAATGCCCTGAGTCATACCCTGGATGTGGCCGGCACTCGAGAATCATTAATGGACCCAAGCGAACTCTTGGCCTGGATAACCTCTCAACAAAAGATTTATTTATCATAGAATAATATCAAAAGATAAACTCAAATAATAAACTCATAATGTTTTTAAAAGAAACATTCAATTGTCCAAAGAGGCAACTCATGTCTTTAAACATTAATAACTGAAAATGGAAAAGACTCATGAACTACTGTATATATAGCTATGAAACTTCTAATACTATGAGTGATATTGAAACAAGACCCCCAATCATCGTAACAAAACTGAAATAACATGACAGAAATAACTGAGGGATCCTTCGGAAGCAAGGATGCTCACCAAACAAATCTGGAACTCGATTGGATCAATGAAGCGCTAGTTGATGATCCTGGTTACCTGTATCTGCATCATGAAAGATGCAGGACAAATGGCGTCAGTACATGGAATGTACAACCATGTAAGGGGAACACTCAACATAACCTGCAAGCTTAAACTGATTAAACGTCAACGTCAACTCATGTGTACTCAACTCAATACAATATAAAACGCCGATAAAAGTGCAGTTTATATAAAGCATGTAAAATAATAGATAACAACTCAATGTATTTAAAAATACAATAAGAACTCAATTTGTATGTAAAAATACAAAATAACTCTGTTGAGAGATCCTCTAACTGACTACCATTACTATGAGTTATGTGATGATACAACTTCTCGCACACGCTGCCAGAACTGTCTTATACCTTGTTGGGGTATAGAACTCCTCAACTAAGTGGATCCACTAAGCTATGCTTAGAAATCAATAAGGAGTCATCTAAAAAGTATGACCCTTTCTACCCACGTTGGCTACATGGTTTATGGGGGCTGTGAGTTGTCAGAACTCTCCACCGTATCGGTGCTTAATACTACTCCCAAAATATAACTTAGCTCAAATATATTTTTTTAAAAACAGTTCCTCTTCCTCAACTTCGAGATTATTACTCAAAAGGTTTCTTTTAAAAGAGATACTACTCAAAACTCCTCATGAACTCTTTTGGAAATCGGTGTTTCATCTTATCGTAAATGTAAAAACATTTACTCTTGGAAATACTTAGATCCCATATATTCATTTAAAAAAATGAAACTCAACTTTACTCTTCCTCAACTCAAGTACTCAAGACTTAAAACAAGTTTAAAAGATTGTAAAAGACTTCTCAAAATGACTCGAAAGAACTCTCGAGACTTAACTCTTAACTCTACCTTGAATTTTAATTATGAATTCAAGGTTATAATTAATGATATGAAGGATTTCATGATGATTAAATGAGTTTTAGATAGTTAGTAATAAGAAACGAACGAAAAACACTGACTGGGGCGCAAGGGGGCGACACAAAGATGAATTAAAATATTTGGTCGTGAAATAATTTTTGAAATAGTAAAGTCCGCATTCTCTCCGCGACGCGGAGAGAGAGAAATTTCTCTAGGGGAGCAAGTTCGCTATGCGGACCTAGGTACCAAATTCTTCCCGAGCTTTTCTTACTCTCCCAAACTTGATTGAACTCATACCCATTGAAATTCTAATTTAAAAACTCTCGAATTCTTATAACCCAAAACAATTTTAGCAAAACCCACCCAAAAACTATCGGTTTACTCGACTCCTTAACAAAATCTTTGCCTCAAGAACTCAACCAAACATCAAAATTCAAGAACGAATAACAATACTTCAAGAAACTCATCAAGAACTAAATTTCTCAATTTTTATGGATGAATTCGATAATGTAAAACATGATTGGTGTGTGGGCGAACGAACTCAACACTATGAAAACTTACATACCTCCGTTTGGCGAAACAAATCCTCGATTTGTGAAAACCTTGTTCGCTTTTCCTTTTCTCCTCTTTTTCCTTTTCTTGAACTCTCTTCTAAAACCCTAAGCGTAATTTAGGATTTGTAAAACAGACCCAAATCAGATTTGACCCCAAAATAATACTAATTTCGTTTTAATATGATGGGGTAAGGAAAAGACCTAAATACCCCTCATTAATTCGTGTAACTTTCTTTAACTGGGCAGGCTAACTTCAAAAGGGTAAATATCCCTCATCCGAGCTCGAACTTTAGCAAACTCGATGGGGTTGGAAAGAGAATTCGAAGAGCTTTTATTTGATATCTTATGGGCCACCTAATTCATCCTGCATTGAAAGTTTTGGTTGTTTGAAGTTGACTCAAAACTCACAACTTAAGCATAACTTGTAAAATTCCAGATTTGGCTCTTTTCAAATTAGTTCTTTCTAAATTTCACTCTATGTAAGGCGGAATGTTACAATATCTCCCCCTTGTGAACATTCATTGTCAAATGAGATTACTCTAAGTAGATTAAGGGTGATTACATCTAACACCCAACATGAAATTTAACACAACATTTCAACTTAAAAAGTACAAAGAAAAGAATTAATACCTTCATTGGGAATTTCTCCGGGCTCAAAGATATGTGGCTATGTCTTTTTCATATCCTCCTCAGCCTCCCAAGTAGCTTCCTCAACAAACTGATTCTTCCATAAGACCTTGAATGATGTTACTTCCTTGGTCCTCAACTTGTGAACCTGACGATCTAGAATCTGAACAAAAATTTCCTCGTAAGACAGGCTACCCTTAATACCAATATTTCCAGCCGGTATAATAAGTGAAGAATCACCCATACACTTCTTCAAGATAGAAATGCGAAACACTGTATGGACTGCTGCTAACTCTGATAGTAGCTCCAACTCGTAGGCTACATTACCAATCCTCTTGGATATACTGTAAGGACCAATATACTGGGGACTGCATTTCCCCTTCTTGCCGAACCTCATAACACCCTTCATGGGTGAAACTTTCAAGTAAACCCAATCATCCACCTCAAGCTCTAAGTCTTTTCTCCTAACATCGGTATACGATTTCTAACGACTCTACGCTGTTTTCAACCTTTCTTGAATAATCTTCACCTTCTCCATAGCTTGGGGAACAAAATCTGGTCCTATCAACCCAGCTTCACCAACCTCAAACAATCCAATAGAAGATCTATTTCTTCTCTCAAAAAGAGCCTCATAGGGAGCCATCTGGATGCTAGAGTGATAGTTGTTATTGTAGGCAAACTCAATTAGAGGTGATTAATCATCCCAACTACCCTTGAAATTGATCATACACGCCCTCAACATATCCTCTAAAGTCTATGCTATGCTTGACCATCAGTTTGAGGATGAAAAACGGTACTCAAATTTACCTTGGAACCCAAATTGTTCTGGAAAGACTTCCAAAATTATGCGGTGAATTGTGCACCTCTATCTAAAACAATGGACATTGTAACTCCATGAAGTCGGACCATCTCTTGAATATATAACTTAAAATAGTCCTATGCTGAAAAGGTAGTATTTACCGGTAACAAATGGGTTGATTTAGTCATTCGATCTACAATCACCCAAATTGAATCATGATGTCTGCGAGATCATGGTAAACTTGTAATGAAATCCATATTGATCATCTTCCGCTTCAATTCCATAAGATCTATGTACTGAGCCATACCACCGGGCCTTTGGTGCTCTACCTTGACTTGTTGACAATTTGGGCACTTAGAAACAAACTTTGTGATACACTTTTTCATGCTACTACACCAATATACTTCTGTCAAGTTGCGATACATCTTTGTGGAACCCGGATGGATAGAGTATCTAGAGCTATGATCTTCCTCCATGATCCTCTCTTGGAGTTCATCCACCCTTGGTACACACAATCTACCTTTATATCTCAATACACAATCTCCCCCTTGTTCAAAAGCCATCACTTTTTTATGAACATTTGCCTTCAATTCAAGCAAAATAGGATCTTAGTCTTGTTTCTCTTTCACTTCAGACACTAGTGACAATTCATCACCACTATTTCTCCTCCATTGGAATCCATTAGTCGTACTCCTAATCGTGCAAGTCTATGCACATCTTTGGCTAACTCTTTCTTGCCTTCCTCAACATGGGCAGTACTACACATAAACAATCTGCTCAAAGCATCAACAACAACATTAGCCTTACCTGGGTGATAGAGAATACTCATGTCATAATCCTTGAGTAACTCCAACACTCTCCTCTATCTGAGATTAAGCTCTTTTTGACTGAACACATACTGAAGGCTCTTGTGATCGGTGAACACATCTACATGAACACCATAAAGATAGTGACGCCATATTCAAAGCAAACACTACAACAGCCAACTCTAGATCACGGGTTGGGTAATTCCCCTCGTGAATCTTAAGTTGTCGGGAGGCATAAGCTATAATTTTTCCATTCTGCATCAATACACAACCCAGTACAACTCTGTACGCATCACAATACACAATAAAACCTTGCACAGCTTCTGGTAAGTTCAACACTGTGGCAGTAGTCAACCTAGTTTTCAATTCCTGAAAGCTCTTCTCACAAGCTTCAGACCATTGAAACTTTGTTGTTTTTTTAGTTAACTTGGTCAAAAGGGATGAAATATATGAGAACCCCTCAAAAAATCTTTTATAATATTCAACCAATCCCATGAAACTTCTAATATCAGTTGGAGATGGGGTCTAGGCCAGTTCTGCACTACCTCAATCTCCTGAGTGTCAACTCGAATCACATCACATGAAATAATGTGGCCTAAGAATGCCATAATCTCAATACAAAATTTGCACTTAGAGAATTTAGCATACAACTCTCTATCCTTGAGAGTTTGAAGAACTACTCTGAGATGATTAGCATGATCTTTCTTATTCCTTGAATAAATTAGAATGTCATCGATAAACACGATAACAAACATATCTAGATAAGGCTTAAACACTCTGTTTAGAAGATCCATGAATGCTGCAGGAGCATTAGTCAAATCAAAAGACATGACCAGAAACTCATAATGACCATATTGGGTCCTAAAAGTTGTCTTAGGGATGTCACATTCTCTTACTCTCAAGTGATGATAGCCAGATCTGAGGTCTATCTTAGAAAAAATAAGTGGCACCCTGAAGTTGATCGAATAAATCATCAATTCTTAGAAGAAGATGCTTATTATTCATAGTAACCTTGTTCAACTGACGGTAATCTATACACAGTCTAAGAGAACCATCTTTCTTCCTCACACAAAAGATTGAACCACCCAAGGTGAGATACTTGGTCGAATAAAGCCTTTTCAAGGAGAACTTTCAACTGTTTTTTTAACTTTTTCAACTCAGCTGGATCCGTTCTATACAGTGAAGTAGAGATAGGACGAGTATCAGGATGAATATCTATACCGAAGTGTGTTTATCTCTCAGGAGGGACTCTGGGAAGATCATCTGGAAAGACCTCTGGAAACTCACTCACAACTGAATCTGACTGAATATGTGGTGTCTCAACACTACAATAATTAACTCAGACTAAGTGATAGATGCACCCCTTGGAAACTAACTTTTTGTCCTTAAGGTATGAAATAAAATGACCTTTAGGCACTGCTGAACTACTCCTCCACTCAAAAACTGGCTCATTAGGAAACTGGAACTTAACTACTCGAGTTCTACAATCGACTGAGGCATAACATGCATGATGCCAGTCCATACCTAGAATAACATCAAAATCTACCATAGCTAACTCAACTAAGTCAGCCATGGTGTCCTTTTGATTGACAGTAATGGTATAATCACGATAAACTCTCTCAGCTAAAATAGACTCACCAATATGTGTAGAAATACTGAAGGGCTCAAGAAGTTGTTCGGGAATAATATCGAACCTCATAGCTATATATGGAGTCACAAAAGATAGACTCGCACCTTGATCTAGCAATGCATAAACATCAAAAGTAAAGACTTTGATCATACCAGTGACAACATCTATCGAATTCTCTTGCTCTTGGAGACTAGTGATAGCATACAAACAGTTTGCTCCTCTGCATGTTCTTGAAGTAGCTCCTCTAGGTACAACTCTATCTAGCGGAGCCGCTGAAGAAGATTGGGCTCTATTGCCCCCATTACCACCTCTCTGCATGTTCTTTGGGCACTCTCGCATGAAATGACCATTCTTACCACACTTGAAGCAACCCGTTGATCCATCACGACACACTTCTGAGTGGTTCCTACCACAGTTAGCACATGTAGGAGTCCCATTACCTCCTTGTGCAACACTACCTTGAGGTTGTGCAGGCCTAGCTCTGAAGTTTTGAGAATCCTGATTTTTAAACTCACCTTTATTCCTTGGTGTAGGTGCACTAGCAAATGATGGAGCAAGTCCATTTTTCTTTTGTCGAAAAGATGATCGGTTCACATTACTCTTCTGTTGTCCAGACGTATTTCATGTTGTCTTAACTTTCTTGTTTCAAAACTCTTCTCTATCTCAGGTTATTTTCCTCAACTTGCTGCACATGAATTATCAACCTTGCTATGTCTATGTCCCCTATCAACATAGTTTTTCCCTCTTTACTTGACAAGCGAGACAACCCAGTTACAAATAAACTCATCCTACTCTTCATATCAACAACCATCTCCAGAGCATAACGGGATAGTTGGGTGAACTTGAGGTTGTACTCATGAACACTCATGGATTCCTGCTTAAGGGTGAGGAATTCCCTTACCTTTGCTTCTCTCAATTCACAGGGAAAGAAACGCCCCATGAAGGCCACTTCGAACACACCGCAACTCATAATTGGTGCACCCTCAACTCTGTTCTTCTTCCATTGGTCAAACCATACCCTAGCAACACCCTTCAATTGGTATGCAGCTAGTTCCACTCGCTCATAGCTAGTTCCACTCGTTCAGCATCAACAATATGCATAACCTCAAAAACATTCTACAACTCTTCCACAAAGTTTTCCAAATCCTCAGTGACACTTGAACCGGTGAAGTTTGGAGGATTCATCCTTAAGATCTCACAGATTTTGGATGTATCAGCCACATCCTGTCTATCCCCTCTCTACTGACTAGCTTGATTGGCCACCACTTGAGTCAACATCTGGATAACATCCTGAAACTCAACATTAGTGACCTTTCCTTAGGGTTTCACTTCTGGTGCATTGGGTACCCCTTAATCCTAAGGATCAACATTCCTCCTAGAAAGACGACATCGAATAGCTCTTCGTGGAGGCATGATCTGAAAGATACGCACAAGCATGAATTAGAAATAAACTTTATAGAGTTAAAATCTATCGCATGAAAAAAGTGAGATAACTCCTAACTGTCGCATCCTCCTAATTATAGATGTGGCGCGCTTCACACCGATAACTAGGACTCTACAGACATGGCTTTATAGACACCCAAGGAATCTTTAACTTTGTGCTCTGATATCAAGTTTATCACGCCCCGAGCCTACACCCTGGACGTGGTCGGCACTCGAGAACCATTGCTGGCCCCAAGCGTACCTTTGGCCTGGCTCAAATCTCAACGGAAGATTTACTTATCATAAAATAATCATAAAAGATAAACTCAAATAATAAAATTGGAAAGTTCTTAAAGGAAACATTCAACTGGCCAAAGAGGCAACTCATGTCTTTAAACATTAATAACTGAAAATGGAAAAGACTCATGAACTACTGTATATCTATCTATGAAGCCTCTAATACTATGAGAGATGTCGGGACAATACCCCCAAACATACTAACAAAATTGAAAAAACATGACAGAAATAAATGAGGGATCCTCCGAAAGCAAGGAGGGTCACCAAAAAAATCTGGAACTCGACTGGATCAACGAAGCACTGGTTGATGATCTTGGTTACTTGTATCTGCATCATGAAAGATGCAAGCCAAATGGCGTCAGTACATGGGATGTACGAGCATGTAAGGGGAACACTGAACATAAACTTGAAGCTTGAACTAATACAAAGGAAACATACTCACCTCGACTCTACTCAACTCAACCTCAACTCATGGATACTCAATTTAATGCAATATAAAACGATGATAAAAGTGAAGTTTATATAAAGCATGTAAAATAGTAGATTACAACTCAATGTATTTAAAAATACAATAATAACTCAGTTTGTACGTAAAAATACAAAATAACTTTGTTTGGAAGATTCACTAACCGAAACCAATCACTATGAGCTATGTGATGATACAACGTCTCGCCCACACTGCTAGAACTTTCCTATACCTTGCCAGGGTATAGAAATCCTCAACTAAGTGGATGAACTAAGATATTCTTAAAAAGCAATAAGGAATCTTCTAAGAAGTATGACCCTTTCTACCCATGTCGACTACATAGTTTATGGGGGGCTGTGAGTTGTCTGAACTCTTCCCCATATCGGTGGTCAATACTACACCCAAAATATAACTTAGTGCATATGTTTTTAAAAAAATATTTCCTCTTCCTCAACTTTGAGATTATTACCCAAAAGGTTTCTCTTAAAAGAGATAGTACTCAAAACTCCTCATGAACTCTTTTGGAAATCGGTGTTTCCTCTTTTCTTAAATGTAAAAATATTTACTATTGGGAATACTTAGTTCTCATATATTCATGTTAAAAAAAATAAACTCAACTTTAATCTTCCTCAACTCAAGTACTCAAGTCTTAAAAAAAGTTTAAAAGATTGTAAAAAACTTCTCAAAATGACTCGAAAGAACTCTCAAGACTTAACTCTTAACTCTACCTTCAATTTGAATTATGAATTCAAGGTTATGATTCAAGATATCGTGAGGATTTAAATGAATTTTAGATAGTTAATAATAAGAAATGAGCAAAAAACACTCTCTGGGGAGCAAGGATGCGAGCGTAGATGAATTAAAATATTTGGTCACGAAATAATTTTTTAAATAGTAGAGTCCGCATTCTCTCTGCGATGCGGAGAGAGAGAAATTTCTCTGGGGAACAAGTCCGCGATGTGGACCTAGGCACCAAATTCGGCCCGAGCTTCTCTTTCTCTCCCAAACTGGTTGAACTCATACCTACTAAAATTCTAAGGTAAAAACTCTCGAATTCTTATACAATAGAACAATTTTAGCGAAACCCACCCAAGAACTATCAGTTTACTCAACTAATTAACAAAATCTTCACCTCAAAAACTCAACCAAACATCAAAATTCAAAAACGAATAACAACACTTCAAGAAACTTATCAAGAACTAAATTTCTCAATCTTTATGGATGAATTCGATAATGTAAAGCATGATTTGTGAGTGGGCGAACGAACCGAACCTTATGAAAACTTACAAACCTCGATTTGACTAAAAAAATCCCTGATTCGCGAAAACCTTGTTCGTTCTTCCTTTTTTCTCTTCTTGAACTCTCTTCTAAAACCCTAAGCGTATAATCATATTTGACCCCAAAATAATACTAAATTTTTTTTAATATGATGAGTTAAGGAAATGACCAAAATACCCCTCATTAATTTGGGTAACTTTCATTAATTGGGAATGCTAACTTCAAACGTGCATATCTCTCTCATCCGAGCTCGAAATTTAGCAAACTTGGTGATGTGGAAAGAGGATTCCAAGACCTTTAATTTGATATCTTATAGGCCACCTAACTCATCCTGTACTGAAAGTTATTGGCGTTTGAAGTTGACTCAAAACTCACAACTTAAGCATAACTTGTAAAATTCCAGATTTGGCTCTTCCAAATTAGTTCTTTCTATATTTAGCTCTTTCTAAGGCGGGATGTTACATGAAGCCACTACTATATATAGACGAGTGTCGGGACAAGACCACGACTACTTAAAATGTTACTAATATTAACAACTCATAAAACTGGAGTCCATCGAAAGCAAGGAGGTCCTACTCACAAGCTGACGAGCAGACGAAGTGATCTCAACGGACTCTTCTTGAGGATCTTAAGAACCTGTATCTGCATCATTAAAAATGGAGGTCGAATGACATACATGTATGAGTATGTAATATAGTTGAATAACAAATAACTGAAAGAAAGGACTTTAATAGATAATAATATACTCAACCTGAATGTAAAAAAAATAAAGGAGTTAAATCATTTAAAGCTTTACAAAATACTTTCTTATCTCTGAACTCAACATAATTAGTGATATATAAAAATACAATTTAACTCTATTGGGAGATTCTCTAATTGACAACGATCACTATGAGCTACGTGATGATACAAAATCTCATCCACATTATCAGAACTGTCCTATACCATGATGGGGTATAGGAAGCCTCAACTAAGTGGATCCACTAAGCTCTGCCTATAGGCACTTAAGATTCATCTAAAAAGTATGATCCTATACCCATGTTGGCATACATGATTTATGAGGAATGTGAGTTGTCTGAACTCATCCCCATATCAGTGTTCAATACTACTCCCAATAATATATACTCATGCCCAATGTTTAAAAACATACTCCTCCTCTAGTTTGATATAATTGCTCAAACTATCCTCTTAAAAGAGGTAACTACTCTGAAATATCTCTGAACTCATTGACTCATTTAGAAATCAATATTTCTCTTAGTTCCCTTATACTCTTACTCAATTCACATTTAAAAAATATTTCTCAAAATATATCAAAATCATATTTTGATATGATCATTGATGACTCGGGAAGTCATACTGCATAAACAATGATAGCATATCTGGATACAATGCTGCTTAAACATTGATGACATACTCGACTGTCATACTAATCATGTTTTAAAAACTCTTTCTCAAAACTTATTCTTACTTCCTCAAAAACTCAGTTTAAAACTCAAGTGTTGGCCTTAAAAAGCTTCTCAAAATTTATAACTCAAAATAGGGTTCATGCTGAATTATAGACATGAACAAATTAATTCAAGGATCTCAATAACAATATAGAAACTCAATACTCAGAACTCAATGACTCAAGAACTCATAACTCATAACTCAATGATACTTCTCATCTTAAAAAATAATCAATTCATAGGGTTTATGTTTAAATATAGACATGAATGAATCTACTCAAGAATCTTAATGCATAACATATAGCAATTCAATAATTAGGATTAGAATTTTAAAAAGAATCAGGAACTCAAGAACTCAAAATCAACTCATCTCAAGAATACTCAAATTTAGGGATAGAAACCTAGATTACTCTTTTACTAATTTGAAAGAAGATGTAGGGTGTGAGGACGAACTAGTCCAACACTATGATAGCCTTACATACCTGGAAGAATAAGTTTTTTAAGAATCTTGAATAAGAACTTGATTAGAATCCTTGAAATGCTAGCTTGAAGGTAAACAATCAAGAAAACCTTTCTTAAGATTCTTGAATTTGTTTCTTGAAATCTCCTAAAGAAGAATCCTGAAAAGATTGAAAGAATCTTGAATGGAGTTTTCTACTTTGATTTTTCCTTAGGGTTTGAGAGAGAAGAGAATGATGAATTAAGAAATGAAAATCTGATTGTTTTGAGTCTTTAATTAGTCAAGAAATTCGTTTAGAGTTTTCTTAGAAGTAAAAGGATAAAAACAACCCTTTTTAATGTTTTCCCGTCGGCTAATTGCACTGTATCAGGTTACTAAAATGGTCATAACTTTTTACTCAATACTCGGATTGTTGCGAAATTGGTGGCGTTGGAAAGAAGATTCAAATAACTTTTATTTTATAGGTTTTGGGCAACGTAACTCTTTATATTTTAAGAGATATTGTCGTTTGAAGTATACCCAAAGAGAATCTTACATCAAAACTTAATCGAGAAGAAAAACTTTCAACTCAACTTTGTGCTAGGAGTTTTAGTAACCTTAATTGATATCCAAAATCATTCCCACACTAAATAATTTACCTTTACACATATTGACAATTTAAGAATAAGGCGATATGATCCTACATGTAAATGAAGAATAGTTTTGGTCTTAACTTAGAAATTTTTGGGGTGTTACAACAAAGAAGATGGAAAAAGACGCCTCAACTACTATTGTCTATGAAGCCTCTAAAATACTATGATGGAAGTCAGGACACGACCCACAACATCCTATAAAACTGGAAAGTAAATGTGGAACCCTCCGGAAGCAAGGAGGCTCACCAAAGCTAACTTGGACTACAAGTGGTATCAACGGAGCGCTTGTTGATGACCTTGAATGCCTGTATTTGTATCATGAAAAAGATGTAGGCCAAATGTCATCAGTACATTGAATGTACGAGCATGCAAAGGGAACTCTGAAACATAACATATCATCTTGAACTGGTTAGAGTGGAAGACATACTCACCTCGTCTCAACTCAACTCAACTCAAAAGTACTCAATTAAACTCAACTTAACTCAATATGAAAGCAGCAATAAAGATGCAATATATATATATATATATATATACACAACTTTTAAAACAGTAGATAATAACTAAATCTATATAAAACCATACAATAATAAACTTTTTACTCTTATTTAGGAGATTCTCTAACCGACAACCATCATTATGATCTATGTGATGATACAACATCTCGCCCACGCTGTCAGAACTGTCATATACCTTGCGAGTGTATAGGACATCCTCAACTAAGTAAATCCACTAAATTATGCTCAAAAGCAATAAGGAATCATCTAAAAAGTATGATCCTTTACCCATGTTGGCATACATGGTTTATGAAGATTTTGAGTTGTCTGAACTAATCCTCATATCGATGCTCAATACTACTCCCAATAATACATATAACTCATGCTCATATTGTTAAAAACATAAATCCTCATCAATTTGAGATAATTAGTCAAAGGTTTCTCTTAAAAGAGATAATTCTCAAAAACTCCTTATAAAATTATTTAGAAATCAGTGTTTCTCTCATTTTAAAGGTAAAAGTACTACTCTTAGGAATACTTAGTCCCCTCATACTCATTTTGAAATATGAATTCAACTCTGCGCATTCTCATACTCATTTACTCAAGTCATAAAACAAGATATAGACGATTGCAAAGACTTCTCAAAATGACTTGAAAAGGTTTCTTAAACTTTACTCTTAGGGTGTATTTGGTTTTCCAATTTTCCCATGTTTGGTTGGCTTAAAATGTTTGGAATATGTTTTTCAAATCAACTCATTTTCCTCAAATTTAAGGAAAATGACTTCCCTTCCAAAATTAAAGAAAATATTTTCCAAAACTCTACTTCATCCTTTAATTTTTTTCTTACCCTACCCATACCGTGTAGCCAACCCTCCCCATTCAAAAAATAATAATTTTTTTATATTTTTACGCCACTCCCCCTGCCAACCCCCCCCCCCCAAATAAGGCCACCTCCCTCCCCCGCCACCTCCGCCAATTTTTTCTTAAAAAATTATTTTTGGGAAGTATTTCAAAAAAAAAATTCATTATTTACGCCACACCACCCCTATCCCCTCTTGCCCCACCCCACCCAGGCCACTCCTGTCAATTTTTTTAAAAAATGTTTTCAAAAAATATTTCAATTTTTTTATGCCACCCTCTCCCCCCGCCAACCTCCCACCCAAGCCATTCCCGTCAAAAAAACTTTTAAGATAAAATTATTTTGAGAAATATTTCAAATTTAAAAAATCTTCATTTTTTACGCCACCCACTACCCCCTCCCCCACCACGCCAGCCCTTATAAAACAAAAAAATTTTAAAAATTTGAAAAATAGTTCAATTTTTTTTTAAAAAAAAATCACTTTTCATTCCCCCCTCCCCCCACCCGTCTGCGCGACCCCATCAAAATTTCTTTTTTTTAAATTTTTTTCTTGGGTCGAAAGTCTAGGGTCAGGTCTTGGGTCATATCTCAGGGTCATATTTCGGAACGGTCATCGGGGTCTTGTCCTAGTTTGGGTTTCGGGGTCGGGTCCTAGATCAATTATCAGGGTTGGTTTTTGGATCAGAAAATATTTTCCTAATGAGTATTTGTTTGTCTCAAGCCAAAAATAAAAGATATTATCTGAAAATATTTTTCATTCATCAACCACACATTAAAAAATATTTTCTAAAAAATATTTTCCAGAAAATATTTTCTACTCACCAACCAAACAAAGAGAAAATAAGTTAGAAATCCACTTGTTTTCCAAGAAAACATTTTTCTTCATACCAAACACACTCTTAATGTTTACTTTAATGTGAAATGAAGATTTAAGAGTTATAATTAGGATATAGGATCCCTCAATGACTTATGGAGGCTTAGATAGTTGATAATAAAACAATGAACGAAGATTTAAATTGGAGAGCACTGGCGCGACGCAGAGAAGGATTTTTATTTTTTGTCATGAAATAGTTTTTGAGGAAGAGGACTCTGTATCGTCTCCACGACACGGAGAGAGGGTGATCATCTTAGGACTGAAATTTTATCACGCCTCCGCGACGCGGACCTGGGCGTAGATTTTTGCCCCATCTTTTTTTCCTCTCCCAAACTCAATTCAATTCATATCTAATGCAATTCCAGGTCCAATTTCACGAAATTTCATAAACCCAGAACATTTTCAATGAACCCACCCAAAACTCTATCAAGAGACTCAACTCATTTTCAAAAACCCTCACCTAAAGGACTCAAGGACCTCCATTATCAAGTAAACTCAAGAACTTCTCAAGAACTCAATAATCAACTTCAAGAATGAATTCATGGGTAAAAGTTTACATGATTGGCGTGAGTGCGAACAAATCCAACACTATGAAAGATTATATACATCGTAAGAACTAAGTTCTTGATGAAAATCCTCAAATTCTTGAAGAACTTCTTGAAACCTCCTTTTTTCTCTCTTGAACTTTACCCTAACTTTCTTGAACGCTTTAGAATGGAATAAATTTGACTTGATCTGATTAGACCCCTTAACTTAGGTGGGTAAAACGTGTTAGGCTAGTGGGGTAATGAAAATACCAAAATACCCCTCTTTAAATCATATGAATTTCCTTAACTAGAGAGGCTGTACTCAAATTACTATGTCTCTTTCATCCGAAATCAGAATTTAGCAAACTTGGTGGGGTTGGAAAGGGGACTCAACGACCTTCGATTTTATATCTCATAGGCCACCTAAATCATCTTTTACTAAAAGTTATGGTCATTTGAAGTTGACCTAAAATTCACAATTTAAGAGTAACTTGTACTAATTTTAATTTAGTTCTTTCTAAGACCGAGGTGTTACAGTGATGATCATTTTTATGCCTGAACAATGTTATTTTCCAAAATTAGGGTTTCAACCCCATTTCCCTATTTTTAAGATTTGAGAACTCTTGAGAGAAAATTTCTAAAGGATTTTTCATGTGAAATCATTTGAGTAAGTATTTGTGACCGTAAACCTTAATTTCTCAATTATACTTTATGACTTTTAAACATCAATTTATTGGTTTTGAACTTCAAAGTTTGGAGAATTTTTTCAAGAACTCTAGGTTTAAAATAAATGTTGATTGAGGAATGATTTCAATTCCATTTTGAATTGCTCTAAATCCTCTGGGTAACATGATTTTACTAGAATTTTCAAATTTAACTCTAGTTTTTGGAAGTGGGGTTTTGGGTCAATTTGGCCCCATTTTCCAAAACAAATTATATGGTTGTTGTTAGTTTAAAATTCTTATTGTGATTCTCTTTTTTATTAGAATGTGATGATTTGGAGGCCCAACGGAAAGGGAAAGCTCAAGTACACTTTGTTACCCTTATAAGGATATAGAATCTTGTATTTCTTATTTTGTCTATTAGGGAGTAATGAGAATTGGTGAAGGGCTTTATATTTGTGGTGACCAGTTCATTTTGAAAGATTTTAATGATAAAATAGGGGAAATGAAAAGGCAACTTGATGATATATTAATATTTGATGTGTTCTGGATGAGTTGAATGGTTACATTGATTCAATGTTTCATGATTGTATTGGTATGGATTGTGTATTGATATGGAAATTATCATCTTCTTAGTATTTATGTGAATATATCTATTGGCATTGGTTCCGAAATACTGTGATGAGCTATATTGTGATGATTATGCCGAGGGGAAATTGTTCCGGTGATGTCGAGGGGAAATGGTTTCAGTGATTTATTAGTATGCCAAGGGAAAATGGTTCTAGCAGATACATGGACCTTGCGATTCCCCTATGGTCGGCCTAAGTCTTAGCGGACGCGTATCTTAGGATAGAAATGCATAACTATAATAATTGACATTACATTTCATTGCAATACACATCATTACCATTTGTGAAATTTATGAGTGCTTGTTACTGAACTTGTGGTTGATGAATATGATCTTTTGTATTGATGACTTGTATACGTTGAGGTATTGTTCTACGTGTTGTGTGCTATACAAACGTGAACTATTAAGTTATATTATTTTTTTGCAGGTTGTAGTTGTGGAGGTTTGGTTGGAGAGTTGGGAGTACCTGATTATGTATTGCTTTACTTTGAGTTAACTATTTACTTGTTGAGTATCATGTTTTTTGGTACTCACCCTCTTGCTTTTACAATTGTGTAGGTTACGAGACCGAATTTTTGTGATTACTTCTACTTGTCTTCTACATTTGAGGCTTATTGTGGAGAGTTGTGAGATAGGTACTTGTCATCTCGACAGATTCCTCTTCCTCTTTAATTATGTTCTTGTTCTATTCTAGAAACAAGAACATTCAGTCTTATACTTCTTGTATCTATTGTAATACTAAGATTTGTGCACGTGACAATCAAGTTTTGGGGTTATAATTGAGTTATGTCATCTAAACATGTGTAATATGTAATTTGTTTATTCTATTTTATTTCCGCATTTATCTCTTAAGTTGGAATTTAGACTAATTTATTTTGGCAGATTAAGACAAGTGTCATCAAGTCTATTATTGAGTAGTGACAACTTAGCACATGATTTTAGGAAAAAAGAGATTTTATTTAGTGTAGAATTCCCCTCTCTCTAATTTTTTTTCTCAATAAAATCAGCTTACTTATACAATATTATACGTTTTGTACCCATATTATTACATTTATACTAAACAATCTTTCTTTTATTTATTATATTCTATAAGACATATTGTTTATAAATACTCATTCTATATTTTACATATTTGACATACACACACTTTACATACATACATGTTCATTAATTAATCTTTCAATGACTATTTAATTATCAAGAAAATGGTGAAGGGTCTTGTTGAAAATGCTTAGCCATTAAGTAAAAGGGAAAGGGTCATTTTGCAAAACATTTTTAATGTTTAGTTACTAGCAAAAAAGGAGGAGTTTCCTTGAAAATTATTTTACAATACTTAGCCACTAAGCAAAGGGGAGGGATCTTCTAGAAAATTATATTTACATAGACGATAATTTTTTTAATTATAAAAGGAGAGGAGATCTCTAATAATCAACATCACTTCACACTATGTACCCTTATATTGCTTGTTCTCTCAATACTACTCTTTCTCTTTACAATTTTTTAAAAAGATGGCTAGTAAGACTACCATATCCTTCCTCTCTTCATATTTGTCAAAAATCCGCTTTATTTTTTTTTATACACTATCTTTGATTATTATTATTTTGGCCAAACACATATACAACCCCTCAAACTTGCCCTCATTTTTCATTTTGGCACTCCAACTTAGCCTTGTTCCATTTTAACCCTTAAACTCCATTTTTTCTGTACCATTTAAACACTTATACTATTTTTTATGATTTGTTTTTATTTATGTTCTTCAATTGCAATTTCTTATTTTTTAAAAATAGACGTGTGCTTGTTAATTAAAAAAATTAAACATTCGTGAACGAACATAAAAAATTTCAAACAATAATATTATTTTTTTGATATTTCTTTGTATTTTTGCATGAAAATAAATTGACGAAAGTTATTTGATTTTCTTTCTTAAACATTCAATTAAATTAAATAACACTACTTATTTATTTTTTCTTATCATCTAGGCTATCTAAATTTAACGCAAATACTCACTTTTAATTTTTAATAT
>JAJOOO010014942.1:0-37461 GCA_029582685.1 Solanum piurae | reverse complement strand
TAGAACAATGGGGATGTTTTCACAAACCCTGGAAGAAGCAATTGAATAGCATTTCAGATTTCAATTGCATATCATCAATTATAAGTAAGAGTATAATGCTGGCAGCCTATGAAGTGTTCCTCACCTGCAAAGATCTCTATGCCAAGTAGGAACATTCTTGTAGGTCAGACGGGCTGTAACATCGAACATGATAATTGCACATTGCCCATGAATGCTGCACAATTGACATAGAGAAATATGAGAAGCCAAAATACAGTCACCAAAAGCTTCAAGCAAGACAATTAATGTCAAGGCAGTCATACAAGTAACAAGTGTTTGATGTAAAAAAGGAATAGCAGGGTAAATATGGTATTCTGTGCTTAAAAGAGACGCAAGTGTGAGCATAATTACTGTCACCTCAGATATGATAACCACATTGTAGAAATACCTATAGTGGCATTTGATGTAGAACACCACACATTATCAAGTATTCTTCACAAACAAACCAGCATTCCTTAATTCCAATATTTCATCTTTTGGGAAACATGAAACTTTACCCATTTAACACTCAAGGGTTTGAAAGTAAAAGTTTTAATCAGAAATAACATCCATCGAGCAGAAGAGCCTTGCAGAAACTAAAGGTTTTAACTGCCTAGAATCACTTACTAGTAACCATCTCTGAGACCTCCAAACTTCTCTTGTCCGGCTGTATCCCAGCAATAAAATCGAATTTTCCCACAATTTGTGAAGAAGTCTAGTGGATGAACCTCCACACCAATAGTGGCTGTATGAAAACAAAACTTAATAAATAATTTACTCACGAGAAACCAACATAATGAGAAACAGAGCGAGCCTATTGAAAAGTATAATGACCCAGATTATCTAAACACTTCTGTCAGTACAACAAATCAAAAACTTACGTTCATATTTTTTCTCGAATTCACCAGTGAGGTGCCTTTTGACAAAAGTTGTCTTCCCTGGAAATCCAATTACAACAGGAACCATTAGGGTACTCTAACAAAAGGAAGCAAGCCACTAATATCAATGAAACATTCACTTCAATTTACAAAGATCAGATTGTCTACGATAAATAGCATTTATCCCATAAGTTCAGTGTTTACTCATATACATTATCACTTAAATAAATTGAAATATCTTTCATATGTTAAAAATATTCCGAAATCAAAATTTCTCACTAGTCAGTAATGTTTTTCAAATGTTTGAAGAAATCAAAACAAAATATCTGTTTGACATCAAAATAATGTTACTGATATTCTCTTCAAAACAAATCTCAGATAAACATAGAAACATACCAGTTCCTCCATCCCCCACAATAACAAGCTTGAAGCTTGGATAATCTACAGTTTGTTGGTTTGGTAAAGCCTGTAATAATAAATTCACAAAGATCAACACAAGAAATAAGCCAAAACATTTACAATTCAACACTTATCACATATCAAATATAACTCATCTACATCTTCATAAACACATCACAATCAAAGTTAAAAACCAACTCCTATAAGAACAAAAAGGAGCAATTGGACAAAAAAAAATCAACAAAGCGTATAAGCACCTCAATCTGAAACCTAAGTTGCACTTTGCTTCCATCAACATGACACAGGATCTTGATTTCTCAATATAGAAGATAAAACAGATTTAAGACATGGATTGGCTTACATACATCTTTTAAAGCTTTTCCTCTTGGTCAATATTTGCTATTTATAAATGACTTCTTTCTTACAGAAAGAACGAATAATTTCTAAATTAATTATTCATATGTTGATTTTCAACAATTAATTTATGTTTCTTAACTCCCATATATAAAGATCAGTTACCATTCCAATCCCAACAAAAAAAAACTCACCTACATCTTCAAAAACTCATCCAACCAAAGCTAAACCCAACTTCTAAAACAAAGAAAAGGAACAACTACCAAACAAATCCAGTAAACATCTCAATCTCATCATTCCAGTACTGATAAACAATTTGCAGCTATAAAAATTTGCATGTTAGCCGCGAAGAATAAACTCATCTACATCCTCAAATATTCATCCAAATCAAAGTTAATACAAAAAAAAATTCCAGCCAATCGTATAAACACCTCAATGATTATCTAATTATCATTCCAATTCTAAAAAAAAAATCAACTAATTATATTAAAATTAAACGAGATTTACTCACCATTATCGAAAGGATGAGAAGAAAAATCCGAGAGCGGCAGAGGTTTTTTGTTTGTGAGGAAAAAGAGAAACGGAAGTAGGGTTTATAAATTGGGGAATTTGCTTAAACTTGACGCCAGTCTTTTTTTATATTCTATTTTTGAATTTCGAAATTTTGTGTGCGTGTGTGTGTGTTTTTTTTTGTGTGTTTGTGTGGAAACTAAATAAAGTAATGTCTGACGAGAGAGAGCTGCTCGGAATGCAAATACCCTTTATTTTCAATTCGAAGATTATGAGTTTGAGTCACCAAATGAGCAAAAGGGTGAGAGCTCCTAGGAAGGGTAAAGAAAAAAAGAAGTAATGTCTTTAAAAAAAACTATTTATATTTGTTTTAACTTTTGTAAGTTTTAAGCTAGTATATTTGTAATTGGGTCCACTAGGAATGTATTATTGTGTTTAGTGTCCCTTGTTGTATTACAAATTACACAAAACTTTGATAATTTGGCAGCGCAATGGTGGATTTAAAATTTTCATTTAGGAAGTTTAAAACATATATGAAGTAAAAAGCGCAAAAATTATGGGACAACTAAAAGAAGATAACAATATTAAATATTTGTTCTTTAATTTACATTGGTTTAGACATTTAAAATATATAACTTAATTTTAATTTTTCTTCAATATTTAATCATGTAATTAATACTTATTAGACTTAATTTAGCATGATTTAATACCTTTAAATTATGATCATTTTCTTTATGACTTATTAATTTGCGATATTTATTTTTTACAATTTCATTATTATTTTTTATTGAATATTTTAGCGTCATTACTCATTTCATATTTTTGTGTTTTTTAAGAAACACTTTTGATAATTGTTTTGGTAGAACTAAAGAAATATTTGGGGCACAAGTTAATTATATGTCTAGGAAACCCGGAGAAACCCAAAATAACTCGAGTCTTAATAGTTTGATTTGGTTTATAAATTTAAAAATTTGACACAACTAATTTGATTTGATATTTGAAAAAATCAAATCAATCCAGTCATGTACACCCCTAATTATTTGTAAGTTTAATTAGTTTTACTTATTAAACTAATTGAATGCCTGATTTAAAAATTGCCTTTTGGATTCCATTCGAGTTTCTAGCTAGGTTGATGCTATTGTTGCGTCTTAAATTTCGATTCCAACATTTAAACTTGAGCGAGAAATGCCTATTTTGAGTTTGTGTAAGCCGTAAGGGGATGATTTCGTTGATTTAGATTTTATAAATTGTCGGGTTTTTCGTCTTTTCAAACGGAGTCTATCATTTTTCTCATTTTTTTTTAGCAAACTTTTCTTTTTGATTATTTTACGCTGATACTCTCTTCGTTCACTGTTAATTGTCATAGTTTCCTTTTTTTAGTGTCAAACTATAAGAGCTTTGATTAACATTTTATGTTGTATTTTTTCATCATATTGATATGTAAAAAAATGTAATTTATATTATTTTTCGTATAGTTTTTGAATATCTAATTATTTTTGTTCAAAATATTGAATTAATATAATCTAATTTAACTTTGAAAACTAATCAAATTGACTTTCGAAAAGCGTAATATGACAATTATAAGTGGACGACGGGAGTAACTAGTTATTAGTGGAGTATGCAAAGACTTTTACCGAAGTTGAATAAGAAGGGGTTGTTTTGTAGAGTGTATTAGTAAAAATAATGCATGTATCAACTCTGTGCATTAATAATATCTTGTTTGGTACATTTTTGCACGTTATATATGACTAATATTATGTACTAAGGTGTGTATTACTTATACCATGAATTTCTAGGTCTCAGTATTATAGTGAGTTTTAATGCATACATTAGCATGGTTAAAGACCTCATTGCCCCTCAAAATATCTTTTACATCTTTTTCACCATGATCGTGAAGGGTATTTTTGTAAATAAATATTTTTATGCAATGCATGTTATTTTTACCACACAAAATCAAACAATGCATAAACAATAATTTATATATAATTAATACAAATATTACTGATACACTCTATTTAACGTTATTCTTATACGGGAAAATTGTATGAAATAACAAACTATTAATTCAAATTAAATGCTATAGCCATAGTTTATTTTAATTGTAATTCGCAGCAAACATCCCATTTTTTTGCCATCTGATTCAGTATACAATTAGCCATTTAATATATTTCGGTATAAAATGTATAAAATGCGTTTGTATTTGTATAAAGTGAGAGAAAAGTGTATATACAAATACAAATACATATATTTTCATCATATACACTTATAATTATATAAATACAGATCTTATTATATAAATTACAATGTATAAATGAATTTATACAAAACTGAACAATTTGTATAAAACTTGATGTTTCTAGCGAATTATACAAATCAAAAGCTCCATAGCAAACAATTTTTTTGTTATGGAGCGCAATTATGAAAACTATAGCTATAACATACAAATATGATTTTTATGTTTGTTATATGTGAAAGTTGCTCTGATTATACATCTACCAAACGATCACGGTATAACTCCAACCCATTAACTTGATCTAGGCCCAATACACGGTCCAGTATTTCAGTTTAAGAAGCTAATCCCACTGAGGACAGCTATGGCCCATAATTTAGGAGGCCCATAACTGTCAAGAGTTTAGAGAGGATGTTTGGATTGACTTAAATGTTGGTCAAATTTATTTTTAAATCAGTTTTTGAATTTTAAAAATATTTAGAAAATAAAATAAAAAAATAAAAAAATGACTTAAAATAAGTTAGGAAGTGTTTAGACAATATTAAAAATAAGTTAAAATAAGTTTAAAAAAACCATGAGATTTTTTAGTGTGATTCAAATATGAGAATCAATAATATTCTCATTTATTCTTCAGCGTGATTCAAATTATCAATCTACCGATTGATAGGGAAGTACAAATCTCACTTGTTCCGCCATCACTCTATTTCTCCATGACTAAACAATATACCAACTATAGTTTTTTATTTATGTCTAGTTTGTTGGTAATAAATATAACACGAGAAAGAACGATTTGAGTTCATATAAAGCGTTGGTAAATTTTGACTTTTGACTTAACTACAGCTAGCAAATTGAACTGACAATTATACTTTCATATGTAGTACATAGTTTCATTATCATACAATGCATTTATATTACAGTAAAAAAATAAAAAGTCATAGTAATAATTAAACATACACGTACAAGTAACGTTTATTTTCCCAACTACGAATAAATTATCATCGAAGAGACAATTATTATTTGTAGAACTCCCTACAATAATGCCTCGATAGATTGCTAAGACACTTTAACAGGTTTCCATTAATTTTGCTTTCTGCGAGAAGTGAATGAGAGTCTAAAGTTAAATTTCAAATTTTAGCTGCATAGTTAAAAAAGGAGTAATTACATTTAATTTCAATCCTTTGATTAATCTGGTTTACAAAATAGTGAACAAATAAATAGGTTTTATATAGTATACGTACATTATACAACACTTCATGTTTTAAATAGTATACATTAAAAAAGGAGTAATTACATTAAAATAGTACTCCCTCCGTCCCATATTATAAGTCACCTTTTTCATTTGCACTTGCATTAAGAAATAAGGTAATTTTACCCTTACGCCCTTACTTAATGTTTGCTTATGACAACTTTGTAATAAATGATGAAATGTTAGATTTCAAAAATATAAATGCATTTGGATGACTATTTAAATTTTACTTCTTGGAGCCAAATTTTTTCACCAATTGATCAAAAAAAATTAAAAATCAAGTTTTTCCACCTCAATTTTCCTATATATTTTGTGTAAAATATATTTTTATATATAAATTCTTAAAGCAAACATGACAACATCACAAAATATTCAAATTCCATTATTTCAAATTGATCTAAATTTTCCTGCTGAATCTGATGTTATTGATAGTGAAATTAGACAACAAATGAATTTTAGTTCTAGTTTGACAAATCATTTGTTTTTTGATTTAAATGGTGCATAACTCCTTTATTTGGATCTTGATTTTTCTCAATTTGGCCTTCACATGTTTTGGTTGAGTCTTCTATTTTTACATCCTTCGAACTTTTTGAAATGTCATCTTCTTTGATAAAATTTGTTGAAGCTTCAACTTTCAAGATTATTTTTGAATTTTTTTCATCTTTTATTTTTAATTTGTTTGTTGATGATGTTTTTTCAAAGTCAGATTTTATAGAATAAGTAGTGAATAAAGAAAGTAGATAATTAATGAATGAAGTACTCTCCCAATGAAATTAATTACTTGTGGATTTCCTAGGTTAGTCAAAGTAAATACATTTTCAAGATTAATTAATTAATCAATCAAGGGTATAATGGGCAAAATATAGTAATTTATGCATAAATTTTATAAAATGACATATATTATGATCCAATTTTAAAAAGAGGTGATTTATAATATGGGACGGAGGAAGTATACATTAAGAGAGGACTGTCGGTAGATATACTATTTATGTTGTTCGTTATAATCACTTTTATTAGTGCCGTACAGGGGACATGTGGCGGAGGAATATTGATTTGTTTTTAATCGGATAAGACTAATTTAGAATACCAAACTTTTACTTTCTCGTTTTAATTGATTTGTTTGATTTATAACTTAGGTAAAAAGTTTTATAATAACAATAACATATTTAGTATTGTAATTTCAGAAGTGAGATTTAAAGAGGGTATAACATATGCATACGTAGTAAACATATCAAAGGGAAATTGAAAAATGGAAAAAGAGTCTGAAAAATGCTTCAATTTTGGCCGAAATTGCTGTTGCGATACCAAACTTTATGGAATATTTTTTATCCAATGCACTATTTAATAGTGTATTTTAAAGGTATATATGTGCCCACATGGACACATTACTATTTATAATTATGCAATATTTATGATGTCCACGTGATCACATATATACCTTTAAAATACACTATTAAATAGTGCAGGGGGTAAAAGGTCCTTTCCAGAGTTCGATATTGTTACTTCAATTTCGATCAAAATTCGGATATATGTCATACATTTATCCCTTGAAAAATTAGAATTAAACAGTAATGATGAAAGAAAAAAAAAAATTAACTAAAAAGAAAAATAAGATAAATAAATTAAAACAAAGATAAAATTATTTGTTAAAAAACATAAAAATAATAATTTTATGTCTAGTTTATTGGTACTCCATATCTCCAACAATAGTTATCCATTATGACTTGACACATGTGATTATGAAATAGTAAATAATAAAAGTAATTTTATCAAATCACCCTTATTAAATATAAATCATCTAAAAAAAAATAAAAAAATAATATTTGACAGCAAGAGTAATTGACACAAAATAATAAATTATTTATTAATTTTATAAACTGAATAAGTATTATTAAATACCCCAAATAATATAATGAACTAGTAAAAATGAAGAGAGACAGGGCAATAGATATAACATGAGAACGAACGTATTTGAGTTCATTTATAGGGTTGGCAAATTTGACTTTGACTCGACTAGCTTTGCTTATTGAACTGGCTTTCAAATAGTACATATATAGTTTCATCATCATATAATGCATCTTATAGTAAAAAGTCATAGTACAAGTAACGTTTATTTTGCCGAAGAAATATTATCGAAGAGACAACTATAATTGTGGAACTCCATACAATAATAGCTTGCTAGTATATTTCAGCACTTTCAACCAACGTTTCCATCAATTTTGTCATCTACAAAATGAAGAATAATAAAGTTAAATTCAAATTTAAGCAGCACGATTAAAAATTGGGATGGTTATAATCCAATGCTTTTGGTTCATCTGGTTTACAAAAGAGCCAATAAATATATAGATTTTGTACATTTATTAAATATAATATACATATCTATATATATAATATATATATGTTCGGTCATATCATGATTAATAATAAATTTGGCCGAATTATATATATTGATAAATTTTCCTTTAACGCAATAGGAACACGTCATAACTCAATATGTAGGGTAATTCTTCACATTTCAGATACTCCTTGGCTGAAAAATTAACAAATTCTTCATGTTAACTAATTAATTAACCATTTGAACCTTTATCTCCAATATAAACATTGATTACTAAAATTTCTGATTTCACTACTATTAATAGACGTACATGGTAGACCGGCGCATCCGGTGTTGCAGTTATCATAGCAATTGAGGCCGACCGTGTCCATGTTGGCCGATAAAACGATCATCAACACCAAAGCCATAGCTGCCACTGCATTCATTTTCTTCTTCTCCATTTTTTTTTTGCTATCTATTTCTTCTTCTATGTAATTGTGACTGTCTGCAGGCAGATGTATTTATAAAGATCCTTCTAATCACTTCTATTGGTACTGTACGCGACAAGATTAATTTCGAATGCCTAACTTAATTATAATCTCTTTTGTTTTTGACACTAACAACAGCATGCTATAAATATGTAATTCAACGAGAGGAAGATAGAATATACACAGGCTATAGAATTAAAAATTTATCTTTTTCTTAGAAAGATAAGTTGGAGAAACATAATAAAATCAGAGAGAGTTTATGGACAATGATTGGATCTTTCATAATCAAACTTGGATTAGCTGTATTTTGGCCTTTTTTCATTCGAACTTCTTAGACCTTTTAACATCTTCACGCAAGCTGATTTTATCTTGACTTCTGTACAAGTCTATAAAATTGGACAAATTTTTGAAGTTTTTTTTTTTTCAATGTTTGATCAGAAATCAGGTTCAAATATAAAATCGCTTTTATTAAGATTTAAGAAGCACGAGTAAAATTGAGATATTTGTAACCATGCAGGGAAAAAAAGAAAAAATTAGAGTCCATTTGAATTGACTGAATTTAAATAATTTTTAAATACAAATGCTAAAGCTAAGTTAAATACATAGACGTGTGTGGATAGAAAAAGAAAAGAGGTTTCTCTCAATAATTAATGAATAAATAAGATAAGATCTAAAGATTAGTCACGATTTTCAAGTAGGGTCTCAAAAATTCAAAAACGTCTCTATATTTTGGTCTATAAATTGACAAATATAATTCTGAAATAGTTTCACCATTATAAATTGCATCTATTACAGTAAAAAAAAAATCATAATAGTAATCAAACATATACGTAAAGGTTATGTTTATTTTCCCAATTATGAGGAAATTATTATCAAAGATATAATTATTATTGTGGAATTCCGCTACAATATATAATAGCCTCGATACTTTTCAGCACTTTCAACCCAGGTTTGTATCAATTTTGCCATCTGCAAAATGAAAAATCTATAGTTAAATTTCAAATTTAAGCTGCATAAATTGAGATGAATTTAACTTCGATTATGTTGCGAAAATAATTGCTGAGAAATGGAAAAGGAAAAAGAAAAAAAAATGAATTACCTGGTCCGCACCTAATCCGACACTTTTCATCACAACGTTGGTACTCTCTCGCTGAAAAAAAATAAACAAGTTCATACTGTTAAAAACAATATACTATAAAATTATGCTAGTTTTGAGATATGAATAATTCTGCTTTAACAAATAATTAACACAATGATTCGATTGATGGTATAATTAAAATACGTATAAATTGATCCGAACATTAATAGAAGGGAGAAATGAAGGCATAATACATGGGAGACCAACACAGGCGGTGTTACAAGAGTCATAGCAATCGACGCCTTGAGCAGCAACGCGGACGGTGTCGGTGTTGGAAGATAGAAGGATCATCAACACAATAGCCATGGCTGCCACTGCATTCATTTTCTTCTTCTCCATTATTTTCTCTCTCTATAGATAAATATAGATGCCTTTTAATTTTAAATTGGGTATGAATTAAAGACTGTCGGTGGATATTTATAGCATTGGCAAAGTAGAAAAAACGATTTTCATCAGCAATGAAGTCATCACCCATTTCGTAGAAGATGCTTTTTCTTTTAAAAAACAATTTCATCGTTTCAACCAAATTGAACTCTAATTAAAAGAGAGAGACTTGCTTTAAAGTAAAAGCAATTTATGTAACCAAAAAGAGAAGTTAGGGGGATATTAAGATATCAGGGTTTCTTGTGCCTATCCATGGAATTGCAGCTGCAATTGAGAACTACTATTGCTTCGCACAAGATTTGACTTGGTTAGCTGAATGATTTTTCATAATGAGATCATGAACCTGCTGTGATGAAAACTTTGACCCCAAGGCACTTCGCCATTTGAATGGCAAAGGTACCAATTCCACTAGAGCCTCCTCCATGTATCTGAACGAAAGCAAATGTTTCACCCATGGAAAGCTTGCTCATCATGAAAGTGGTTGACCAAACAGTGCATGCCAATTCAGGAAAGCTAGCTGCATATTGTAAAGATACACTTGATGATTTAGGAAGAACTTGTCCAGTAGGTACAGCTACTTTCTCTGCATAACATCCTCCACCAATGAGAGCACATACCTATTATGTGAAGCGTTCACATCATCAATGCACTAAACATAATTCCCTTTCAAACAATACCTAGAAATGTACTCTCACAGAAAATGAACATAAGCTCATAACAACATCACCTGAATGTCTCCTGCCAAGGCTTAACAGGTACTCAATTGTACTAGTTTCATTTCAGGAAGCTAAAGGATCAACTGCAACCCTAACTAACAAGGGCTAGTCCAAATACATTCAAGGAAATTCTTTCATCTTAAAACATGAAGCCTTTTGTCCCTGATGGGAGGCCGTCATTTTGCACTCAACTCCTACTCCTACTCCAAAGAAAATTAAGAAAATGTGTACTTACAAAGTCACACAATCAAGCTTGTTGCAGGTTCCAGCAGGGACACCAGCCTCTCATGAAGAAAAATTACTGATGCAACTACAAGAAGTCCAACCACAAAAGAGTAAAAACTGGTTGTCAGAGAAAATGATAGAAATCTCTATCTTCTTCGCTAACTAACACACGAAAATTAGTTATCTTAAGACCTCTCTGATCAGTATCAACAGGTCCAGAATATTGCATTACACACTGTTACTAGAGGAACCATTACACATTTGATGAGAAATACCAGAAGAGACAATGAAAATGAATTGATGAAGCATAGACGAAGGATAATTTTAGTCTGATACCAAATGATCCTATTTTTCCCTCTGTTTTCCTTTACACTTTTTTACTGCTCAAATTCAATCAATCAAGAGAGTTTGCAAAGTGCATCATTTGACCCCACGAGCCAACAATCCTTTGCTTCATAGTAGAACCAAATGCTCACATACTTAGAAAATAACTTTAAACAAAACAGAAAATTATAAAAAAAAGTGTAGAAGAGAAAGCTTTACAGCTTCAAGAAGAAAAGAAGACAACAATGACAATGAATTGATAAAGCATGGGCAAAGAAAAATCGTAGAACTCAAATACCAAATGACCCTACCCCTTCATTTTATCTTTTCCTTATGTTTCTTAATCAAATTGAATAAATCAAGAGAGTTCGTAAAGCACATATTTCAGCAAAGTGCATATTTGCACCCACGAGCCAACAACCCATCGTTTCATTGTAAAAGTAAATGACACACATACTTAGAATAAAATGTAAAGTAAGAAGAATAGAAATTGAAGTTATAGAAGAGGAAGTGTTACAAATTCTAGAAAAGAAGACAACAACAATAAAGAATTGATGAGAATAATCTTAGTAGTCAAATACCAAATGATCCTATTTTACCCTTTGTTTTCTCTTCTTTTTTTTCCTTTCTTTTGATTAAAAACAACAAATCAAGAGAGTTTGGAAAGTGAACATGTTTGCAAAGTGCATTGCTTCACCATGAGCCAAAAACCCTTCGCTTCAAAGTAGAAGAAAATTACTCACATACTTGGAATATAAATTAAGAAGAAAAACAGAAATAGAAGTAGTAGATGAGGAACCATTACACATTCGAGAAATTCCATAAGAGACAACGAAAATGAATTGATGAAGCATAGACAAAGGATAAGTTTAGTCTAATACCAAATGATCCTATTTTTCCCTCTGTTTTCCTTTACACTTTATTATTGCTCAAATTCAATCAATCAAGAGAGTTTGCAAAGTGCATCATTTGACCCACGAGCCAACAATCCTTTGCTTCATAGTAGAACCAAATGCTCACATACATACTTAGAAAGTAACTTTAAACTAAATACAAAATTAGAAAAAAAGTGTAGAATAGAAAGCTTTAAAGCTTCAAGAAGAAAAGAAGACGACAATGACAATGAATTGATGAAGCATGGGCAAAGAAAAATCGTAGAACTCAAATACCAAATGAATAAAATTAATTTATCTTTTCCTTATGTTTCTTAATCAAAAATTGAATAAATCAAGAGATTTTGTAAACACACATTTCTGCAAAGTGTATCTTTGAACCCACAAGCCAACAACCCATCGCTTCGTTGTAAAAGTAAATGACACACATAATTAAAATTAAATGTAAAGTAAGAAGAATAGAAATCGAAGTTATAGAAGAGGAAGTGTTACAAATACAAGAAAAGAAGACAACAACAATAATGAATTGATGAGACTAATCTTAGTAGTCAAATAAGAAATGATCCTATTTTACTATTAGAGATTCCAGACTCTGAGCTTTAAGGAAATGGGATCTTAATGGAGCAGACGTAAAATGGTACTACATATTAAGTAATCCACTAAAACATTACATGTGACATTCCCATTCCCTAACTATGATAATTGACTTATGCATCTATTAGAATCCAGCTGAACCAATCAACGAAAGTAAGGCATGCATGCATAGTTCATCAAAAAGAAAGCGTACAGTCCATAGATGAATCAACCCCCCCTGGAAATTCTTCAGCAGTAGGAAGATTCCAGTCCCTTGGAATGATGATGACTTCTGTCCTTAGTATGCCAGAAGCGTTTTCTTTATCCATGAAAAAGGGGACTTACATAAACAAATATTATAGTCCTGTTAAATTTTCCAGTGTTTTACTTGGATTAGAGGAAAATATGGACTTTGTCCTGTATTTTTTCACTAAAAGGATACTCATACTTGCAATCTTTGCATATGACCTCTGTTTATCTTATGTAACTTAAAACTTTTGGTCCATCAACCAAAGCATGCCACGAACTACTAAACAAATCTCACATAAAATCCAACTTCTCACCCTTTGGTTTATCACTTGTAGGTTTGTATTTCGTTGGCAACATATGCTGACTTAGAGATGAATGTCGAATTATCAACGAGGATCTTCGTCTGACGGGAGCAGAGTTGTATGAAACCTGCAACTAACAACAGTAGAAATTTTCATAATAGCCTACAACATTTTCACGTTAAACATAAACAGTATGAGTTTAACAATCATAGTGAAGCTATAAAAACATAATCTTGCCTGATACTTTGAAGAGTTTGTTTGGAACTTGGACAACTATATTGATGTTTATATCTTATTGGAGAAATACAGAAATTAATTTATATAAACCTATTTGATGCAGTAAAACCAAAGAAATATAAAGCCAAAGGCCAAAGGCCAAAGCAACTAGACGCAATTACATCTAACTTGACAGGAAAGCATCAATAATTACAACATAATAAAGGTAATAAATATGACTGTCTTTCAAGGTGCATAACATTATAGCAATAGTAATGAGGCATCCCTGTACATCATGTAACTTCTAGTGAGTATGATACTTGGTTTGAAACCAATGAACACATACAGGAGCAACATCAATTATAATTACTTGTTCAGAAATGTGAAACTTACAGGTGCACTAGAAATTCCAAACTGGATGGATGTTCCAAACTTGGGTGCTCAACTGAGATTCGGGTGCTGCTGACTAAATCCTTGTTCAATTTCTGAGCAACTAGCACCTTCTTACAGGAAACAGGTGCCGGGAGGATTAGTTACATGGATTACAATCCGACATACTATCAACTTCAAAAAGAGCAAGACATACTGCACCAAGTGTACCTGTTGACAGGTGAGAAGTGTTGGTTTTTGGAAGTGCTGCTCCAACTTTAGGGGTCATTTCTGGCTGAAGAGGACCAAATAACAGAGGCTGCAAAAGTAGCAACAACTTAGATGTACAACACCACAATAAAAGTGCTTCACTGATTTTATAGACCACAAGGTGCCTTCTATATTATTTATCTATTATTTTTGACAGAAAGAAAATAGCAGAGATATATAAATGAGATCTAATTGCATATATGTTGAGAAACACTTACAGTATTTTGACATGCAGCAAGTGGAGTACTTAAAACATTGCAAAGTCCGGGTGGTGTAGGCTGTGACTGCTTTAGGCAGTTCAAGCATAATGTGGATTGTGGAGCGCCTCCAGAGAAGTTGGAGAAAAAAGCTCTTTAGATCAAAATCAGGGCCTGATGGTTTTGCTAACAAAGGGTGAGACTGAATGTGGAGATAGAGGGGCATATGTTGATAAAGACCATGAGTTCCTTAATGGAGAAAAGGTGGGCTCAACATGGATTTCAGATGAATATAGAGCATAAAGTAATGCACAATGAACGGTATATAATCTTATATCAATCGGATCATCTAGGTTACAGAACAAAATGTTCCCTCAAAATGTTGAATAATCTGCTCCAATACATGAGAAAATGGAAAATAAAGTAAACCTTTGCTCCCTGACATGGATACTGCTGGTTGGTCAAAGGAATAGGAATTAAATCTTGGGGTGCCTATGTGTGAATTGCTTGAAACACCAAATGAAGTAGCTTTTAGAGATCCAAATGCGGAGGAGTCCGAGACATTGGCATCTCTGGACCACAACAAAGGTTCATTGGCCACACTATTAACGCCATATTTCTTTCCAAATATTTGTAAAGTGGATGGGCCCGGACATATATTGTGTTTGACCAGATGTAGCATTCACTGCTGCATTAAAGGCTAATGTTCCTGCAGTTCGAAAAGAAGATTGAATTGATTTACTAATCACTAATTAAAGACAACTATAAGGCACCAATAGCTGGCACAAGATTGGTTCCACAAATAGTAAGCAATAACATTACCCACCATAAGAAATCCCACTGAGATATTGCAGTTATTACTAACATTTTTGGAGAAGGGTACATCTCAATGTGCATAGCTACTTTCACAAGGAGAAGATTAGCTTTACGACCAATTCCAAAGCCACTTCGCTGCTCTAGAAAAGTAAATATGATATCTCTCATTTCATGAAATTGACAGTATTAAGTGTAGCATCTATATATGTCATTCCTCACCTGGACCACAGGCGAGAAAGAAAGTTGTACTTAATTCATTTGGCAGAGAAATCATGCGAATAACATACTCAAAGAGTGTCTGTAGATCATTCTCATGCAATAGCTTAAGTAGTCTTTCTTCTGAGTTAATTTGGACAGAGTCCAATAAATTTGTTTGATCAATTTAATTACAGAAAGATATGCACATATAAAGGTAGCAATAACATATTTGAATAAGCAGAATCTGAATCCACATAAGAGAACAAATTAAGAATACCTTTATCACCTAACTGGTAGTCCTCAAACCTTCACTCCTCCTGGATTTTATCTTGACAAGTCTGCATTCCACAAATGAATTGAGTTTTTCAACCACCGCGTCCTGTGATATCGTTCTTTGGAGTTGCAATATATGATGCTATTCTACTTCCTTAATGATAAATGCCAAATGCTGAATTTCCAAAACCAAAGCTCTTGACAAAAGGCGGTGTACTTTCATTTCCTGGTTTGAAAATTTGATCAAGATTAAATACTGAAGATATCCAAAAATATGAAGTAGGAATAAATAGTACTCCTACTTAGTAGTACTTAATAAAATCTCAACAAGAATTTCATATTAATATAGAGCATATAGATTATAAAACAAAATTCTCCATCAAAATGTTGATTAATCTGCTCCAATACATGAGAAAATAGACAATAAAGTAAACCTTTTCACCCTGACATGGATGCTGCTGGTTTGCCAAAGGAGTAGGAATCAAGTTTAGGTGTGCCAAAGTGTGAGTTGCTTGAAACGCCATATGCACGAGCTCTTGGATATCCAAGTATGAAGGAGTCTGAGACATTGACATCCCTGGACCACACCAGAGATTCATTGGCGACACTATCAAAGTCATATTTCTTTCCAAATGTCGGTAAAGTGGACGATACATTTTGTGTTTGACCAGATGTAGCATTTGTTGCTGCATTAAAGGCAAATGGTCCTGCAGTTAGGAAAGCAAATCGAATTGATTTTCTAATCACTAATTAAAAGACAATTACAAGCATCAAAATTGTATCCAGAAATAGTAAGCAATAGTATCACCCACCATAAGAAATCCCACTGAGATACTGTAGTTATTACTAACATTTTTGGAGAAGAGTACAACTCAATGTGCATAGCTACTTTTACAAGGAGCAGATTTAGCTTTTCGATCAATTCCAAAGCCGCCTTGCTGCTCTGGAAAAGTAAATATGATATCTCCCCTTTCATGAAATTGGCAGTATATGTCAATCCTCCCCAGAACCCACAGGCAAGAAAGATAGCCGTATTTAATCATTGGGAAAAACATATCATATTCAAAGAGTGTGTATAGATCAGACATGAGAGAGCCGTCTATGAAAAATAGAGTTGATCAGACATAATAATGTTCCAAACACACTGGAGTTGCTAGTTTGTTGAATTCCAGATGTAGGTTCACATTTGCTAAAGGGCAGACTTGAAGCTATCAAAAGATAGTCAAAAAATATTCATCGTCAACAAAATTCAATTGCTATTAATTATGTGACCAAATAATTTATTTAATTACTGAAATTGGATGTGTTGTTATAGTCTAAGGACATATTTTCTTCAAGAACAGTTTAATAAAGAATACCACTAGAATGGAGTAATGCATCCAATATCTATCAACAGTTTAATAAAATATATGTAAACAGATGTATCATGGATACGGAAAAAGAGAAATTAAGCCACATAAACAATACAACTGACTAAAACGAACTCCCCAGACCAAGAATATGTCAAGATTCAATTATCAAATTCAAGAAAGCAAGAAAATGCATTTGGGGAAAGGCAAATTAAACAATATATCAACTAATTAATATGCAAGAATCACAAAGAAAATGCATAAACACGAAAAAGGAAAAAGGAAGATTCCCATACTAGTTATTATCAAGAATATGCAAGAAAGTAGACAAATTTAAATTATGTTGTGACAAAAGATTCTTGTTATATTATCGGAAAAAGGAGGAATTATCAAGTAACTACAACCAGAGGAACAAGAAAATTTACTTACTTGGAGAAATAGCAAAGAAGAAGACGAATGCTTATTGTAATGGTGGTATATATGGAGTATAATAATATATAGAATAGATAGAGAAGAGGAGACGCGGGTTGTATAATTTTTACGCAGATTTAAATTAAATCGTCGCTTACGGTTTAAGCTACTCATATATAGCTAGACTTGGCTTAAGAAAAAACAGTCCAAAATAATATTGAAATAAATAAATAAATGAAGACAATTATGACAAAATACTACAGATAGCCAAACAAAATTATCCTAAACGATAGTTATAGCAAAATTTAATGTAATCAAACTTAAAGGACAAAAGAAACTACCAGAGTAATACAAGTAAAAATAAAAAAAGAATAAATAATTTTCAACTAACTAACCTCCTACCTCAATTTGTTTGTCGATTTTTTTTAGCCTCCTAATCACTCAATAAGTATATCTTTTTCTAGCAAAATTATTCTTTACTTTTTAATATTTTTGTATTGAATTAAAGTTGAACCAAGCAAGTCGATTTTTTTTAAAATTACTTTGTGTGGACTTCACGATATACGAAAATTGGTATATTATTCTTGGAGAACAAGTTCAAGCTGACTCGAGAACCTTCCATACACCCTTTGTTATCCACATTTTACCAGAACTTTCCAGATTCTCTCCACTATATATAAGAGCCTCCTCTCCCTTTTTGTTTCCTCAATCAAAATTTCATCCAACTAACAAAAACCAGTATTAAATCATTGAATTGCATTCATTTTAATATTTTGATTGATCGAAGATGCCGATGCGACCAACAGGCGGATTGAAACAAGAGTGGGATCCAATCGTGCTGCAGAAGCCAAAGATGAAGGCACAAGACCTGAAGGATCCGAAAGTTGTGAACCAGGCATTGCGAACTGGAGCACAAGTTCAAACGGTGAAGAAATTCGACGGTGGATTGAACAAGAAGGCGGCAGTTAATGTGAGGAAGCTAGATGAGGCGGCGGAACCAGCGGCACTTGAGAAAGTGACAGTGGATGTAAGGCAAGCGATACAGAAAGCGAGGATTGAGAAGAAGATGAGCCAAGCTGATCTAGCGAAGAACATTAATGAAAGGACGCAAGTTGTTGCGGAGTATGAGAATGGTAAGGCAGTGCCTAATCAACTTGTGTTGGGGAAAATGGAGAAAGTGCTTGGTGTTAAACTTAGAGGTAAAATTCACAAGTCATAGTTTAATTTGTGTGGAAATGGAAAGGCTATAGTTGTTGTTCTTGTATAGATGTGAAGGATCGAAAAAAATTACTGTAATGGTGATATGTTAAAATGTTGACATATAATGCAAATAATAAAATGATATAAAATATGTGACTATTATTCCACAATCGTGATCTCATCTATATGAATAGCATACTCAATTAAGAAAGTTTGCTTCTTTCTTTTTTCGGTTTAACTTAGTTTGCTTTGAATTTGTACACGTCGTTAATGAGAACAACGTAATTAACAAATTTTATAAATAAAATAAAAATACGAGAGGCTGGCTACTTAGCATAAATTACACTAATTTCAATTTATTTAAGTCTCTTTCAGAAAAGCATATCTTGTTTAGCAGAACTCTTTATTTTCGTAAAAAAGAATTTGTATCAGTCAAATTAAAATGGACGGAGTAGATTTTTCCAAAATAACTTATGTTCACTCCAAATATACGAAAATTGGTCTATTATCACCCTCTGTTATCCACATTTTACCAGAACTTTCCATGTTCCCAATCCACTAATCCTTCCTCTCCCCTTTTTCCCTCTCAATCCAAAGTTCATCCAACTAACAAAAACCAATACTATTCATCAAACAAATCATATCCATTTTAGTTAATTGATCGATCGATCGAAGATGTACCAACATGCAGATTAAAACAAGAGTGGGATCCAATCGTGCAGAACAAGCCATAGATGAAGGCACAAGGATCCGTAAGTTGTGAACCAGGCATGGTGAACGGTGAAGAAATTCGACACCGGTTTGAACAAGAAGACAGCGACAGCTGTTAATGTGAGGAAGCTTAGATGAGGCGGAAGAACCAGTGGCAGTCCGATGGAGGTAAGGCAAGCGATGTTAAATTAGGTCTTAGGCCTAACTCACACCCCAAAAGCTAGCTCAAAGGGAGGAGGATTGCCCAAGCCTTATAAGGAGTCCACTCATCTCATTAATCATCGATGTGGGACTTTTGTCATTCTTTAACACTCCACCTCACGCCTAGTGCTTAGCATCGGGTGAGACGGGCCTGCTCTGATACCATGTTAAATTAGGTCTTAGGCCTAACTCACACCCCAAAAGCTAGCTCAAAGGGAGGAGGATTGCCTAAGCCTTATAAGGAGTCCACCTATCTCATTAACCACCGATGTGGGACTTTTGTCATTCTTTAACAAGCTGTTGAGATTAACGCATAGAACAACACATTGAGCTATGCTCACAATCCATAAGGATGAGAAAAGAAGAATTGAGTAATTTGGGGAAAATTCATCATCTTACTTGTGTACAAGCATGTGTATTTATACAATGGAAAGTAACTAATCAACAACTACGTTACATCTGGCATTCAGCTTCTAGAATCTTCAGTTACTAACAGAAATGACTAACTAATCCTAACTAACCAACTAATGATTAATAACAAAATTAAGTTAGCTAATCTAATCTCAACACCCCCCCTCAAGTTGGAGGTGTGGAGAACACTGACAACTTGTGGAGTGCTGCAGAATGTTTAATCCCAGTCAGTGTCTTTGTCAAGATGTCTGCTAGTTGATTGTCAGAACTTATATGGTGCAATGAAATAAGGCCTGCTTGTAGAAGGTTTCTAACAAAGTGACAGTCAACTTCAATATGCTTTGTCCTCTCGTGAAATACAGGATTTCTAGCAATGTGGAGGGCTGATTGACTATCACAATAGACATCAAAAGGAGTTGGTGATGGTACTGTGAGTTCCTCTAATAATCTGTTGAGCCAAACCAATTCACCTACAACCTTTCTTAAGGCCCTGTACTCTGCCTCAGCTGAAGATAATGATATGATTTCTTGCTTCTTTGATTTCCAACTCAGAGGACTGTTACCTAGCAATACAATGTAACCACTTACTGACTTCCTGGAATCAAGGCAAGCAGCCCAATCAGAATCACAATAAGCTCTGACATTATAGGATTGATCATGTGACATGAAGATCCCTAAGGTAGGATCTGTCTTGAGATATCTCAAGAGGTGAAATGCTGCCTTCAAGTGGGGCTCTCTGGGGTTTTGCATGAATTGACTAAGGGTTGTACACTATAGGATATATCCATCCTAGTGTTAGTTAGGAAATTCAACTTTCCAACAAGCTTTCTGTAAAATGCAGAATCTAAAAGTGGAGGCCCTTCCTTAGCTTGGAGCTTTATTGTAGGATCTAGTGGAGAATTGCAGCTGCTCATGCTGGAAATGTTGTAGTTCTTTAGTAGATCAAGGACAAACTTCCTTTGGGAAATAATGAGACCATCATCTTTGTAAAGTACCTCCATCCCAAGAAAGTAGTGCAGTCTTCCTAAATCTTTAATTTTGAACTTGTCATGCAAGAAGGTCTTAAGTTCTTTTATTTCAATTTCATCTGTACCAGTCAAAAGAACATCATCTACATAAACAGCTACAAAAACAGTGGAATCTGCAATTTTCCTGTGGAAAAGTGAATAATCATTCAGTGAGTGAGTGTAGCCTCTAGAATATAGGACCTCATCTAGCTTAGCATACCACTGTCGACTAGATTGCTTCAACCCATACAATGACTTGTTCAATTTGCAGACCAAGTCTGACCTGTCCACTACCAAGCCTAGGGGAATTTCCATATACACTTCCTCATGCAGCTCTCCATGAAGGAAGGCATTATTTACATCAAGTTGATAAATGTTCCAGCCCTTCTTTACTGCTGTCGCCATCAAAGCTCTCACAGTAGTCATCTTAATCACTGGTGAAAAAGTCTCAGTGTAATCAATTCCAGCTTGTTGAGTGTACCCCTTCACTACAAGTCGTGCTTTGAACCTTCAATGGTCCCATCAGCCTTGTGTTTCACCTTATACACCCACTTACAACTTATTGCCCTTTTACCACTTGGCAAATTCACTAAGTCCCAAGTATGATTTGAATGAAGTGCCTCAAATTCCTGTGTCATGGCTAACTGCTAGGCAGGATTCATAGCAGCTTCTTCATATGAAGAAGGCTCATCATCATTGCTAATGCTTCTAACAAGAGCTTGACTCTCAGCTTCCAGAATCTCAGGTGGTATATGATGATGTTTTGAAAAAGCAGCATTTAGGGAAATATTTTCATTAGGTAATTGATGGGCTGGTTTAGTTATGGTGTTGGGCAAAATGTAATCATGAAGGTAAGCAGGTAATCTATGTGATCTATGAGGTCTGGTAGGAACTACAGTTGATTCACTATTATGAAGAACAATAGAAGGTTGTTGAGGGGAAGGTGAAAGAGGAACATATGGTAAGTCAACTGATTGAGGTAATAAGGCGTCACCTGGTATGTTTCTTGCATCAAGGACATTATTATCAACATGTGGTATTGTATGTGAACCAATTTCAGTATTAATAGAGTCAATAAAAGGCACTGAGGTTAAAACAGAAGGAAAAGAAGATACATCAGAGACAACAACAAAAGGAAATATACTTTCTTTAAAAACTACATCTAAGAGATATGTGTATTTTTCTTGTGGTCAGACTGAGAACCTTGTATCCCTTTGATCCAAATGGGTACCCTATGAAGATATGGGGTGTGGTCCTATCTTGGAGTTTATCTCTTTGGCACTTTGGGATAGTAGGGTAGCACAAACATCCAAATGATCTCATATGGGAGTAAGATGGTTTGGAATTGTACAACAACTCATAAGGAGATTTTCCTTTGATGTGGGAAGTAGGGAGTCTATTGATTATATATGTGGCACATAGAACACACTCTCCCCAGTATTTCAGTAGTAGCTTGGATTGGAAAAGAAGTGCTCTGGCAGTTTCTAGTAGATATTTATGTTTTCTTTCCACCACACCATTTTGTTGTGGTGTGTAGGGACATGTTCTCTCATGAATGATCCCTTTTGATTTAAGAAATGATGAAGTTTCTGTGTTAATGAACTCAAGTCCATTATCAGTTCTTATGGACTTTACTTTGGTGTCAAACTGATTTTCAATCATGGATATAAAAGTCTTGATTACTCCTAAGGTATTACTCTTACAGGTCAGAAGTTGAGTCCAAGTACATCTACTGTAGTCATCAACTAGGGTAAGAAAATATTTATGATTGTCATGAGTCACTGTATGATAAGGACCCCAAAGATCAACATGCAGTAGTTGGAATATTTTGGTGGAAACATTGGTACTGTGGTGAAATGACAACCTTGCTTGTCTAGCCATTGGACAAATATTACATAAAAAAGGTTGTTTAGTGGGGAAGTTATTAGGTATGGATCTTATTTCCCTCATTGTTACAAAGGGTACATATCCAAGTCTATTATGCCACAACACATTCATATCACAAGTAAGAGACATACAAGAAGCTAAAACATAAGATTGATTCATGTCTTTTGGAATAGAATTTTGCATAGTGAATTTGTGTAAACACTTATTCTTCCTAGATATGCTATCTATATTGGAAAGATGATTACATTGAGTAGCAATACAAGAATTTGAACTGTAAGTAAGAACACTTGAAGCAGCATGAACAGGAACAACACACTTCACATCAGAATGATTGTTGTTTTTCACACATTTTGGACAGAGAAATTATAATCCATTTCTGGCTTCACCAATTTCCAGAGGCCTCCTCATTGAAGGGGCCTGTAGAATACATGAAGTTTTAGTAAATGATATAACACTTTTAGGCAAAGTCATGGAAAGACACTGAATGGATATAAGATTATACTTAAAAGAAGGCACATACAGTACTTTATGCAATACAATGTTTGATGCTATTATCACAGTCCCAATTTGAGTGACTTTCACCTTATAGCCATTTGGTAAAGTGATCAGTAAAGGATATGGAAGGTATGTAATGTCGGTTAAGGATTTTATATCAAAAGTCATGTGGTTTGAGGCGTCTGAGTCTAGAATCCAAGAATCAGCCTTGTTTTTGAAACATTTGCAAGATAATTTTCCAAAATCAATAGAAGAAGTGCAAACTATCATACCTGCAAAGTTCACATTGCCATTTACATGATCCATGTTTGAAGCACTATCCCCACGACTCTCTGATTGGAAATGTTGCAGTAGATTCACAAACTGCTCATATTGTTCTCTTGTCAGCTTGGGACTCTATGTATCATATGTACCAGCATGTTCCTCACATTCATTCGTCATCACATTGGATGAGAAACCATGTACATCATTCATAGGACCTTTGCCTTTGTTATTCCTGAAATTCTGATTGTTACTGCGATATCCATTTTGAGCATTCTGATTGTTGTTTGATTGATGATGATTGGCTTGTGGGTATCCATGAAGTTTATAGCATCTGTCCCTAGTATGGCCTGTCTTCATGCAGTAGTCACATACTATACGACCCCTATTTCCATTATAAGTAGTTGTCTGAGAGTAGTTGGTTCTAAAATTGTTGTTACCTGCTGCATTTTGACGAGGCTGTCTAGAGGTACTTGCTCCTCCTGAACTACTAGCATTGAATGAGCCTGATTCCATTATCATTTTTCTAGAATTACCCGCATTAAGAGCAGTAGACTCCATGAACAGCTGAGTATTAGGCTTGATTTCTCGCTGTTTTTCATCCTGCGCTAACAGTGAAAAGGTTTGTGCAAGCGATGGCAGCGAGTTCATCATAAGGATATTTCCTCGAACTGCAGTATAGGTCTCGTTCAGTCCCATAAGGAATTGAATTAATCTTCTCTCTTATTCTGCTCTGAAAACACTCTCCCTTGCTCCACAACTGCAGTTGCATTTACACTGAGTTTTAACATGTAGAGTGCTTAATTCCTCCCACAATCTCTTCATCCTAGTATAGTACGTTTTGATATCTAATGTTCCTTGAGACAAATCATTTATCTCCCTTTGGATCTGGTAGAGTTTTGCTCCATTTGTTTGATTGTATCGATCTTCCAATTCTCTCCATAATTCAAACGAATCATTCACATACTCCACACTGTCTGCAATTTCCTTAGCAAGCGAGTTCAAAATCCAAGAGGTAACTATGTTATCGCACCTTTCCCATTGACGATATTGAGGCGTCTCCAGATCTGGCATCTTGCACTCTCTATTAACAAAACCGAGTTTATTCTTCACTGAGAGTGCTCTGTAAACACCTCTCTTCCACGACCTAAATCCTGTTCCATCGAAAGGAATTGGTACCAATGCTGCACCTGGATTATCAGAGGGATGCATGTACAAGGAAGAGTTGGCATTTTCAATCACAATACCATTAAGATTTCTACCAGTATCACTCGATTCCTCACCATTATCATTCGCCATCATAGATCAGCAATTCAACAAGAAAAAATGAAAAACACACAGAAGAAAAACAACGTATCTGCAATGTACTGCGTGTGAGTGGATGAATCACGAAGTTATCGATGAATTTGAGATGGGCTCTGATACCATGTTGAGATTAATGCATAGAACAACACATTGAGCTATGCTCACAATCCATAAGGATGAGAAAAGAAGAATTGAGTAATTTGGGGAAAATTCATCATCTTACTTGTGTACAAGCATGTGTATTTATACAATGGAAAGTAACTAATCAACAACTACGTTACAGCTGGCATTCAGCTTCTAGAATCTTCAGTTACTAACAGAAATGACTAACTAATCCTAACTAACCAACTAATGATTAATAACAAGATTAAGTTAGCTAATCTAATCTCAACACAAGCTATACAACAGAAAGCGATGATTGAGAAGAAGATGAGTCAAGCTAATCGATCTAGCGAAGAAGATTAATATGAGAATGGTACGGCGGTGGCTAATCAATTTGTGTTGGAAAAAATGGAAAAGGAGCTTGGTGTTTAACTTAGAGGTAAAATTCACAAGTTAAGAGTGTTTAATTTGTGTGTGTGAGAGCCAGGGATATAAACGTTGTTGTAATTAATGCTTCTAATTAGTTGTTAATCGCCCTGTAATTTTTCGACGTTATGGCTTTCTAAAAATATTAAATAGCGATTCATAATGTGTTAATGGTTCACTTTTTTATGATATATATGGTCGATCGATCTGTTTTGTGGCAAAATATTTCTATCTTGTACTAATTATGAGAGTTGTTTTAGTATGTTATTAGCTAGAAATTGCTCTTTTACCATGGAAATATAGTTTTCTTGCTATCTAGATTAAAATTCATACTAAGAGTCGGTTAAGTAATTATTATTTTTAACTCAGATTTATTAATACTACGCCATTTGTCGTCCTTTGCTTGCCTCATATGTAGCAAGGATGAATTCACAGGCCTCGACTATAGGTTATATATACTTTATACTAATTATATGTATAATTTATACATACATATATACAACATATAGAACAGATATAGTGCATAGGTTATGTATATTTCTGGTATGTTGGTAAACTAGTTGGCCGAACCAGATATATTTGTAACTTTCATTCATCTATATAATTCACAGCAGATGTAACTTCATTTGTATTTATAGAAAAATGTACTGATTCTTGAACAACTGTTATTTTCTTTGCCAATGTCCGTTAGTACTGTAACTGGAAATGGAATTAGGTTGATCACTCTGATTAATTTCTGAATGAATAATCTAGATTAAGATAGTAAGTAAAAGGCATAAGACATAAATTCATAAACATATCTTCAGTTGACATCTATGCCCTCTAACTTTAGACGTGTACCACCAATAGACACTTAAACTTGTATAAAATCGAATAAATAGTAACGTCACAAGAAAAATTGTTCTATTCCTTTTCATCGTAGTACAATTAGTTCTTAGATTGTCGTATAATCGACACAAAACTTCAGTTAGTTGTTCTAATGTTGCACATTGCGTAACTCTATCGACCATCATAAAGGGGAAAAAAAATGGTATTTCTTGTTTCATCACTTTTTGATGATACATTATAGTCCTTCATCTTCTAGTGATAAATGTAAATACCTCCTAATATTTCAGAACCAACTTGTGAATCCCTCTTATTCTCTTCTTGTTCTTCTTCTTGTTCTTCTTCTTCTTTTCCCTCCCTTTTGCTGCTACCACCATGGCTACTGCCTTTACGCGGCGAAGATTTTATGTCAATCTCTTCTTTATCAGGAACCAACTGGCTCACTTTCTTGATTTCTTTATCTTTTCCCCATAAGACAATGTATAGTCCACACACTATCACGACTGATCCAAGGATGCTGCAGTGAACAACATATGTTAGACTTTCGTATCATATTATCCTTGAACTAGGCCAAATAGGCATTACATTTTGTATTTTGGCTGAGTGAAAATTTGTTTAGGAAATTAAGGGAAAATGACATACGTTCCGAGGACCAACTTTTCTCCCAAGAACAAGTATCCAGTAATTGCGACCATCACAAGCATCAAAGGGTTAAAAATGGATGCATATACCGGGCCTTTCATCCGGACAACCCATGCAAGGATGGTAAACAGTACTCCAGAACAAAAAATCCCCTGAAACAACAACTTCAACAGTATGAGATGATCATCCTTTACACTTCAATTTATTAGCTTCCCATACATACCGTATATGCTGCAGCAACAAGTCTAATGTTCCACCCCAATTTCCATTGATTCCAATCTCTTTCCACAACTACTGCAACAATAAAACATTGAACTGCTGCCATTACATTCAGTAGAGCGGTGAATGAGTAAGGACATGGATATCGTTTAGCCACTTTAGCCTGTACATACAGAAACACATAGATTGGTAAAAATAGAGGTATACCTTTCACTTTTTGATATTTTGCTGAATTACAACATCCCTCCTATATATACTGTTGCACCAGCACACAACTTATTGCTAATGCTAAATCAACATCCGTTACTTTGAATGTTTTTTAAAACTACGTATTACACATGAAATGAGATAAAAGACAATTCCAAAGCATCACTAACTCACCTGAACAATCAACAATAGTGCATAGCAAGTACAACCAACTACAGCAAGAAAAGCACCTATTAAAGGTTTACTTTCCCCCTTATGTTTTGGGGAACTCAACAAGTTTATGTTTGTGCTCCCCATATTTATCTCTGGCCCTTTGTAGAGTGATAGGAGCATCGCTCCGCTGATGCAAATGATCGTCCCAAATACCTTTGCTTTACCTGCCGCTGAATGCCAACCCAGCTTCTCTAACCTGATCAATACACAATAATACTACCTCATTTGTTTGAAATTTAATGAAACTAATAAACTCAACAACGATCCTCGCAAAAAGTACCTCAATATGATGGCAACGATAAAGGTCATGGCAGGGATAAGATTGAACATGGCTGAGACAAAAGTTGCTGATGTGTAGACCAAGCTTTGCAGGTACATGTTTTGGCCTATTGATCCCCTGCAACAAAAAGAACCCTTTCACTACGAAAATCTTTCACTCCATCCGTTTCAATTTATTTCTCTCACTTTCGTTTTTAGCCATTTTCAAATAGGATTTCTGTTTCTTTTTAGGCAACTCTTTAATTTCAACTCTTTCCACATGTGCCTAACACCACAACCACAAGATTAAAGAACATTCGATACATTGTACGTCTTAAACTCCGTGTCACAAACAAATTGAAACACATGGAATACATTATATAAAAATGATCAAGAAAAACACTGTTTTATTCTTGAACTGAACTGTGCTTCAACTTAAAGAATTAGAAACCAATACACAACAACATACCCGTGTGGTCTAGGGAGGGTTAGATTGTACGCAAACCTAATCACTACCTCTCGAGAGGCGATTTCCGATAGACCCTCGGCTAATAGAAGAGTTAAAAGAAAGAAGAAAAAAGATAGAACAGCTTACCCAAGTAGACCACACAGAAATCCTTGGAATAAAACCATCTTTGTTAACTTGGCTCTTTTTCCCCTGAAACAAGAAAAAATAGAATGATGAAACTTCCCCTTATGTCAAGAAAACAAGCATAACATAGAAAAATCCATGTCCCCACACAATAAATACAAGTTCTTGAATTAAAGATTGAACCTTTCAATGAAGAATGCTAAAGGGATCATGAAAACAGAGGCGAACAGAGAGCGATAAAAGATCAAAACACTAAAATTCATGCCATCGCTTGTTGCAAGTTTGAACACAATATTCATTCCTGCAAGTATCATTTGCCCCATAATCATAAGCAAAAGTGGCCTCATTCCATGCAACACATTGCATAAATTTTCCATTAATCTTCTCTGCTGTGTTCTCTCTTTCAACAACCCAAAAATTACCCAAAAAAAAAAAGGGTTTCTTGAAGAGGAACACACAAAATCAACAATGCAAGAAAAAGGAGGGTTTAATTTTATAACCCTCTTCTTCTTTTTACCTTCTTGTTTTGCATGCAGATAGATTAAGCTACAAGATGAAAAATCAAAAGATTTAGCAAAAAAAATGTTTAGAAGAGACTTTTGGCTTTTGGGGTATTGGTGAAAATTTGTTAGAGAAAATCACGAGAAAGAGAGAAAAAAAGAATACACATGTATGGATAAAAAGTTATATTTTCACAACTGTATATATTTATAGTGTTACTTTTTCTTTTTTTTGTTACATAAATGAAATCATGCATGACGTAAATGAGAGAGGTGAAAGCGGGAGAAACCAAGTAAAGAAGTTTTATTGATTTTATTCCGAAAATTTATTCATTATGAAATGACTTACTATAATATTATTATCACGGAACTAATATTATTTGTCATTTCTTAATTATGATTGGGTGGAGATATGAGGATGAGGAGGGTTGTGTCTATTGTAGCGAGAACTAATTTTGATTCATGTCGGGGTGTTATATATATATATATATATATCCCACAAGGAGATTGATGGAGCGGTATAAAGAAAGAGGAAGAGAAATTTGCATATGTGTTCATTGACTTAGAAAAAAGCTTAGAATTATATGAAGAATATGTTTGGAGGTTAAAGGTGTACCTGTAGTTTACATTAGGGCGATGAAGGACATATACAATATGTTTGGAGGCTAAAAGTGTACATGTAGCTTACATTAGAGAGATTAAGGACATATACAGTAAATTAGGTACATGTGATGAAGAGCAAATGTGCGTATTTTAAGGGGCCACAATGACTTAGTATATATAGACTGAAAATTCTACCAAAAATAACTTCTCTACCTTCTCGATGTCAATTGCTTGCAAGTCTATTTTCAATTTTGTTATACTACAATAGTAACTAACTATAATGCCAAATGACCAAATTGTCGATCCATTAATTAATGATTTACGTATAGAATTATACTACTACATGCTATTGCAAAGCACAGTGTATATAACCTTATAATATAATTCTCTTTTGTAATTCTACACAAAAAAAAAACTATTTGTTACATAATACATGCATTTTCAACTTTTCGTTGCGAAAGAGTTAAAAGGCAGTCAAACCAACTCTCATACGAGCTCCCGACGGTTCATTCATTCAGGTTTAAACACAGAAACGAGAGCAAATTCTTTGTGATTGAAATTAATAAAATTCCATAAATTGCATATTTACTTCCTTAAAACTTTCTTTGACTGAGATAGAAAATCGAAATTACCTCTAATATATATTTCATTTTCCCCATATATGTGTAATATTCATATTTGAAGCAAAAAATATTCATCAAATATATTTTCCACCTTCTCGATGTCAATTGCTTGCAAGTCTATTTTCAATTTTGTTATACTACAATAGTAACTATAATGCCAAATGACCAAATTGTCGATCCATTAATTAATTATTTACGTATAGTATTATACTACTACATGCTATTGCAAAGCACAGTGTATATAACCTTATAATATAATTCTCTTTTGTAATTCTACCCCCAAAATAAAAACTATTTTGTTACATAATACATGCACTTTCAACTTTCCGTTGTGAAAGAGTTAAAAGGCAGTCAAACCAACTCTCATACCAGCTCCCGACGGTTCATTTATCCAGATCCAAATACAGAAACGAGAGCAAATTCATTGTGATTGAAATTAATAAAATTCCATAAATTGCATATTTACTTTCCTTAAAACTTTCTTTGACTGAGATAGAAAATCGGAATTACCTCTAATAAATATTTCATTTTCCCCATATATGTGTGTACTATTCATATGTGAAGTAAAAAATATTCATCAAATATATTTTCCACCTTCCTTTCTCCAACGAATCAGCATTATATTTAAGTTTGTGAGAGGAACATTAAGAGTTCCTTTCAACACTTAATTAAAATTTCTCCCCAAAGAAAGAAAATGGGAGCTTGTGCTAGCAGAGGTGTATCCAGGATTTTGAGATGATGGGTACACTATTATGAAAAGGTCGATCTAAGATATAAATTTGATCGGTTTAACATTTAGGTTCTTATCACTAAAAATAATTAAAAAATTTAAAATTATAGGTCCAAAATTATTTTTATCTATCCAAACCACTTAGAGAGACGTTATCCAATTTTAGAAAGGAAAATAAAATGAGATAAATAAAAAATTCAAATTTCTACCCTCACTTAGAGAAGTGCACCTAATCATAATTGCACGGTATGATACTTCAACTATGGGTTCACATATCTATATTTAATATATTTTTAAAAATATAACACTACTATTTATGATTTCAGGAGGGGAGCATGGGTTCACGTGAACCCGGTGACCCCCTCCTGGATACGCCTCTGTCAGACAGTGCTAGTGTACCAAAGGACATCAAGGCTGACGCCGGCAGCACCAGCACCTCTGCCGGAGCAACCAAAGGAGGAGGAGACCACCACCGCCCCGGAGGTGACAGCAGTTGAGAAGCAGATTAACGGAGAAGACGAAGAAAAGAAAGTGGAAGATGAGAAGCTGGCTGGAGATATTGGATCATTGCTCATTGAGGTATAAATATATATACATTTTTTGAAACTTATTAAATATATATACTTGTATATATATATATATATATATCATCATATTATATTTTATTTTATTTTATTTTTCATATTATAAGTGAGAAGATTTAAAGCTCAAAGTTGAATTACCATTTTATCCTTATATTAAAATAATTTAAACAAATATTATAAAATCTAATTAAATATTTAATAAACAACTCATTTAAATCAGTGCATGAATCAACTTCATATTAATAATTAATTTCTCTTTTGCTGTAAAAATCAAGAGTATTTGAAGAGTTTTTCCATTAAATAAATTTGATATAGACTAAAATCATTGAACTAATTTAATGCAAATTAATTTTATCTATTCAAAAGTCATCATAACTACTGCTATAAAATGCCTAGCATGGTCTTCATGTAAATGATATGAGTAGGATGAGAGATTATCAAGCAAAAAATTAATCTTGCTCATTATTTTGTATATGCATTAATTTCTTTTTGTTTTTATCCACTCCTCCTTGTCCAGTCTAAGTATTTTGTATGTCCTTTTTTAATATTTTGATATATTTTTTTATGATTTTGTTTTTCTATTGGAATATCTTGTGTCCTACATGAAGAAATTAGTGATATATACAATTCATGTTCTACTATATTTCTTAATTATTGATGAAATTCATAAGGAAAGATTAATCAGACACTCTCGATAGAGTGTTTTACTTTAGTATAAATATATTTTTGAGATTATTATTTATTAGTAGAGAGAGGAATAACTAATAAATTTTTGAGATTATGTATTTTTATTGAACTTTTCGTTTATATTGTATAATCTATTGACCTTATTAGTCTATTATTTATTTGTGAATACATTCATTTCTCAAATTGACCATATATCTAGAAAAAGTCATTTTGAAAAGTTTGTGTTGCTCAATTTATATTAAATATTCAAAGAAAAATTTTATGAAAAAAAAAGTATTATTCTCTTCTCTTCATAAATCATATGCACAGTACTTTTCTAAGGTTAAAAGGAAGATGTATATGTGATATAATAATAAAAATAATTGACATAATAATTATGGTGATGGCTGCAAGTGTATTTCGTAATATATCAAGTGTTTATATCATTTGCATATGTACCAAATTGATGAGGTCTTTTAGAACTTATAAATTGTATGCATCAAATGTCTATTTACTGTGATGAGAAGCTATTGATGTAAAAATTTAACTATGGCTGGAAAATTATCAAACTCCAGTCTCCAGATTATTGGCTGGACCCATAAATAGTTAAGTAGTAATTGTCCAAATTAGATTATCTACTTTTGCCTTAGATATATTATTTTATTTAGGAGAATATGATATTCTTCTGCCTAATTATTGAATGTTAACTATTACTCATACCCATAATTTTTAAAAATTGAAAGTTGAATATGAAGAGTCATTTTCTCCACTATTATGTAAAAACACTTTTAGAATTAAAATTTCAATATGCTTTTTAAGAACCAATTTACAAAGATTGATGTTATCATAGGAAGAAAATTGCGCAATTCAACGTGAGAAAAAGAGAATGAGAAACGGCAAATGAAGGATAACAAAAAATGCTCGAGTATATCATCTATTTAATGTTCTTCTTCATAGTATATTTTTTATTATTTAGTTAACAAAATATAAAGGGAAAAAGGTCTGAAATATATTCGAACTTTGGCCGAAATTGTTGTCACGATATCGAACTTTGGAAAGACCTTTTACCCCTGCACTATTTAATAGTATATTTTAAAGGTATATATATGCCCGCGTGGACATCATAAATATTGCATAATTATAAATAGTAACGTGTCCATGTGAGCACTTATATACCTTTAAAATACACTATTAAAAAGTGCAGGGGGTAAAAGGTCCTCCATAAAGTTTGGTATCGTAACAACAATTTCGGCCAAAGTTGAAATATTTTTCAGACCCTTTTCCCAAATATAAATGGTAAAACTACTATTGTTAATTTCAACATTTCCTATTTTATAACTCAACTTTTTAGTATATAGAAATTTAATAATAAAGGACAAACGTGCAACACACATTCCCGAAAACTAGTATATATATATATATATATATATATATATATATATATAGAGAGAGAGAGAGAGAGAGAGATAGAAATGAATTTAGCATTACATTAATCAAATTTCAAATCATAACTAGTTTCAACATCCAATAAACAATAATGAGTGTTTAACATAAGATTATTACAAAATGCTCAAATCCAGTAGCTTTAATCCAAACCTGTACTTGTGTTGACAAATTCACTTACCATATATGTACAAAAATTAAACTCGAGATTCAATTACTAACACATGATATCTCTATCATGGAATTTCGAACCCATAAGTTTCAAATTCTGACTCCATCTATGTAGCAATACTACTATTTTCAGTTTGGAGTTGGTAATATTGAATATACTTTGAAAATGAACTTCACAGAGTGAAGCAGCAAAGGAGTCCTTAGTTAAAGATGAGAAGAGCTCGGAAACCACAGACGAAAAACCAGAAGAAGCAAAGGTATCAGATGAAACTGATGCTAAACAACCAGCTGCTGCTGAAGAGAAATCAGTATAGACTCTTAATTTCAAGCAGAGCTTCAATGATATATGATGCCTATGTTTTTTTGGTTGGTTACTTGAGGGTCTCAAGGAAAAATTGCAGCAAAAACATATAAGGAGACTTGCATGGATTTTCGGGTGGATATTTTTTTTTTGGAGTATCTTATACTTTGGTGTTTCATATAATTGTTGGAGTTCTCTCAATCTTTTTTAGGAACTCTTTTCATATTGTTTCTTCATTATTCACACACTCTGCATTTCAGTCTTCAACTTCAACTATACAGCCAAGAATTTGCTTGGAAACAACTTTTTCTTGTCAAACGTGTTTTTGTTCTACAATTTTTGAAGGAAGCCACATCAAAAATTGGTTACAGGGTCTCAAAGGTTAGAAGGCATGAAAAAGGGGCAGCCCGGTACACTAAGCTCGCCAGACTACAAGGGTCTATTGTACGCAGGCTTAACTTGCATTTCTGCAAGAGGCAGTTTCCACAGTACGAATCTATGACCTCCTGTAAAATATCTCACAACGATTGAGCATTTGCCCTCACTACTTAACAAAGTAACCATACAAAATAAGTGTAGCTATAGGGCCTTCTCAATTTCTAGACAGCAAAAGGAAAGAATGATTTAACATTGACAAGTTTAGGGAGAAGTTCTGCCAGCTCTAGCTACAATACCACCAGTAATTTTCTGAAATGTAATACAAAGTTCCAGTCAAGCATCACAAGCAGCATTTAGAAAGATTGAAAAAAACTACAATCACTACTTTAGATGCCAGCACCATTGGCAATTCTTTTCTTCTTGGTAATATTCTATCAATTAAGATTAAGTTAGATGCAGCATAAGTGCTTCCTGACAAAGGCAGTGATAACTCAACTTGCCTTTTACAAATTAACAATGGGTATAAGGAGTTTCCAGTTATCACCTATCATATAGATAGCAGCAGGTAACAACATGGAAGTATCAAACACATCATAAATAAAGTAGCCCGAATTAGTGTCAATAGAGTAATGGTACAGTCACAAGGCCGAACAAGACGAGATTAAAAGTTTGCACATACTACACCAAAAGATAGTAAACATGAACAAGAAGAGAAAATACAGACACATTGAAAGTTTAAAAGAAGGTCCTTCAAGACAGAAAAGTACAGACCACATAAACGGCAACACTGGTACATGATTCAGACAAAACGCTGCTTTCCACCACGTTTGAGTTCAAGCATCAGTTGCTGATTCTCAAGCTTGATAACCTTATTATCCAGCTGCATCTTTTGTAGCTCCATGTCTTCTTCATTGCAGGAAATCTCCAAGTTGACCCTCTGCTTCTCCAATTCCACAAATTGGGCCTGAATCTGTAGCTTTTGTTCTTCCAATTGTTGTAAGCGATGGAGAATATGCTCATCCTGTATTTTTTTCTCCTTATTGTTCAAAGAGAAGTGAATCCCATTGCTATTAGGATAAAGCATATTTGGATCTGGATCTAATGTGGTGGTACCGTTCAGAGATAAACGGGCCAAACACAAATTTCTTTCTTCACCTCCTGCTTTCCTTTTTGCAGGCATATGCTGCACCAAATTTGGATCTGCTGTAGTGGTACGGTCCAGAGATGCACAGGCCATATTAGAAACTCTTTCTTCTCCTCCTATCTTCCTCTTCAAAGGCAAATCCTGTGACATGCTTCCAGTTTCATACTTGTATTTACCTCTCACAGCCCAAAACACAGATTGCTGAACCACTGGATCATGGGGAAGGAATAATCTATTCCGATTGTTGTATGAGCACATTTCTTCATAGAACAATTGTCTGCTACCTAAAATCTTGTTCATTTCCTCTTTCAAATCATAAGGTAGGTCCATCCTTTCCAGAAGCACAGGGTTCTCCACAACATTACATGCAGTACCTCTCCCAAGTATATCATTCAGTCTCCTGAATTTTTTGTTCAGATCATTAAACTTATCCTCACATTGCTGAGGTGACACACGATAACCTCTTTCAGACATAACACAGGAAATGGCCCTCCATTTACCCTTCTTGACAAGAACTCCATTGCTCAAAGCATCTTCTCCGATGTAAGCAAGAGCAGTAATCAAAAGCTTAACCATGTCATCTGACCATTTCATACGCTGATACACTGGCTGCTTCCCTTCAGTATGTCCAGAGACTTCTCTTACATCATTCAAACCCTCATGATACGCTTCAGGCATCTCAACTCTATTGAGTCTGACAGCACCAAGCAACTGCATTTCTTGGGGGGTGTCTTCCATGTTGCTTACACCAAAGGACATCACTTGTGGAGCATGCTGCATAAGCACCACTGGACTCTGGTTAGGGTAACCAGCTAGATGGTGATTAACTTGCATTGATCTGAACAAATCCAGCGGTCCACTTAATCCTGGAGTTATAAAAATCAAGCCGATGAATCTATGTTTCACATTAACAGAGCAAAAACATACTAAAGTAAACAACAACTACACCTCAATCCCAAATAAGTTGGGGTTGGCTATATGAATCATCACTCTCCATTAATAAAGAAGAACAACAACATACCAGCATAATCCCACAGGTGGGATTTGGAGAGGTAGAGTGTGCCCAGACCTTACCCCTACCTCGTGGAGGTAGAGAGGTTGTTTCCAAAAGACCCTCGGCTCAAATAAGGTTATATCAAATCCAGTAGAAAATAAAAAATACGGAATCAAAGATTTCATAGTAAATAATAAGGAAAGCATTACATAGCATTCAGAGAAAAGGAACAGTATCAACAACCAAGTAACGCAATAACTGAAGCACAAGAAACGACAAGTAGTAACATGAATCAAAGGACAAGGGATTACAAGAATAATGCTGCTGCTACTGATAAGGTAGGAGAAACAGATATATCCATTAATAAAGTAAGTAAAAAAAATCATATGATTTTGCTCATTCATCGAAGAAAGGTATACAAGTTCTCAGGATTGAGTTCATGCATAACAAAAGATGCAAAAAAAGTGGATTCTCGATTTTACTAGATCTGCAACTAGAAAAGGGGCTACTGAGGCTAGGAAACGTAGAATACAAAGTACTTAAGACTTTAATCCTAAAGTTAACTTACAAAAAAGAACTCATGTTATTTCGATGGAAACAATAAAACTACAAGAAACATTCCTAGTTATGAAGAACTAACAAGAAAGGGAAAGAATTGATTCAAACACATCATACCAATGCAGATACAAAGCAAAAAAAGATGAATTTACTAAGTAATATAAAGTAAATCTTTCAAGCCTTTAAATATAAGATCTTGATTACTTTTAAGGAGGAGGCACAAGGGATTACTGAGCGCTTCCTGAAACACCTTGGTTTGATCGCCTAGGAAGAAGAAAACTTAATATAGAAGCGAGGTTTGTAAAACGAGGGCCGTTGCTGATGACAACTGGACGATGATAGCAACAGGTGGTTTTAAGTGACAATGCCTTCACACATCAGCCCACTTAATCCAATAAATGAGAGTGTGGCAAATACGCAGCATAGCAATCTTGAAAAAATAAATGGCAGATACATTCTGGGGA
>JAJOOO010014941.1:0-33937 GCA_029582685.1 Solanum piurae | reverse complement strand
ATATATTAGTTTATTAAGAATAAATTTTCATACTTAAGAATCTTTTATCATAATTAAACTTTTTATTTTTTTATGTTATGAAGAATAGGTTTTTAAAACGTACTATAATGTCATTATTGATGCATAAAAAAATATAGTTGGACCACAATACTTGTCATTTTATAAAATTTACGCATAAATCACCATATTTTGCCTATTATACCCTTGATAAAATAGTTAATTAATCTTATCATTTATTAATAAAGTTGACTTGAGAAAACATTAAATAAGGGTAGAAGGGTAAAGTTACATCAATTCTTAATACAAGTGCAAAGTAAAAAGGCGACATATAAAATGGGACGGAGGAAGTATATTTTATCCAAAAAAAATACTAAATACCTCAAAAGTCTCATTCTATTCTAGTTGATATGTCATGTCATTAAATCGTCATTTTAAAAAAAATAATAGACCTATTTAATCCATCAAACTTATGTCTCTATGAAACATGAGAATTTATGAAGATTATAAAAAAAAAATTTTAAAAATCTAATTCCTTTATATATTCTTACCAAACAAAATTCAATGAAAAAACCTCTGTGCAATTATTACCTGATAATTTTTAAAATTCCTAAGTAAATTATTCAAAAATTTCAAGCAATTTTTTTCATAAAAATAATCAAATAAATTTGTAAGGTTGACAAAAAAGTTGGTAAGGAAGAGAAAATTATTATTTAACTTTTTTTAATTTAATTTTTTATTTTTATTCTTTTATTCTATATTCTTATCTCATCCCAAATTCATGAAATACAAGTAATAATTTATTGAATTGCGTATTTTAATTCAATAATATACATATTATATGAGATTAGTATACTAATAAATAAAGATCAAAATTTTATTTTCTAATCTAAATATTATTCACTTTCTATTTTCTTTTCAAAAAAAGATATTGTAAGTATATATGGATTTCAAAGCACCCAATTAATTGTTTTCTAATAGTTAATTGACCTTTAATATTATGGATTTATTATACAATTTATGATTAATTGATGTAAATTAGCGTTCATGAGTGATTTGTAATTCAATATTTTTTTGAATGTATGTGTTTATAAGTATTCAAAATTGATGACATTATAGTACGTTTTTAAAACCTATTCTTCATAACATAAAAAAATAAAAAAGTTTAATTATGATAAAAGATTCTTAAGTATGAAAATTTATTCTTAATAAACTAATATATTTTTAAAAAAAAATTAATATGATCATTATTTTAGTTAAATGAGTTTAATGAATTAAATTAGTTTATTATATTAAAAAAAACTTTAATGACACATCATGCCAACTAGGAGAGAGTGAAACTTTTGAAGTGTCAAGTATATTTGGAGGAAAGTAGTAATAGTTGAGTGATATTTTGGTCATAAATAAAACATAAATGATATTTCAAGGCAATTTCCTAAACTTGAGTGACTATTTGGGGAATTAACTCCTTATTTTTAGTGTGGACTGTGGATGCAAAATCCAACAATTGCAAGAACAGAAAACTCATTTGAGTTTGTATGTGAATGGATTTATGGAACTATTCAAACCAGATACATGAAATAAAAAAAAATTGTCAAAAATTTCAAAAGGGCACATCAAATTTTTTAAAACCAAAAGGGTAGAATCGCTCCTGACGAAGCGATTTCCCTCTGACACAATGACTAAAAATCACTGCCCTAGCAGCGATTTTGTCCTAATTTTTTAATTATTTTTATTAAAAATCACTGCCACGGCAGTAATTTTAAGTCGAATTTTTTTTTATTTTCTCAAAAAAATAAAAAATCTTCAAAATCACTTCTATAACAGCGATTTTCTCAGAAAGAAAAATCTTTTTTTCTTCAAAATCGCTGCTATAGCAGTGATTTTGGTTAAGATTTTTTTAAAAAAAAGGTTTTTTTTTAATTCAATATTCTTTTATTATTATTTATGATATATAATTCAATTTTTCTCATGTTTCAACAATTTTATTGAGTATACTGTCCGTCTTGTTTATCATTTTTATATTATTAATAATTAACAATAGGCATGAAAAGAAGAGCACGTTAACATAGGCATATTTTTATATTATTAATAATTATCAATAGGCATGAATAGGCATGAAAAGAAGAGCACATTAACATAGGCATGAAAAATGTTGCCCCTGCAGCGATGTGTAAGGGGAAAAAATTGACTTAAAATCGCTGTGTAAGGAAAAAAAATTGACTTAAAATCGCTGATTTTTTTTCCCTTACACATCGCTGCAGGGGCAGCGTTTTTCATGCCTATGTTAATGTGCATGCCTATTCATGCCTATTGTTAATTATTAATAATATAAATATATGCCTGTGTTAATGTGCTCTTCTTTTCATGCCTATTGTTAATTATTAATAATATAAAAATGATAAATAAGACGGACAATATACTCAATAAAATTGTTGAAGCATGAGAAAAATTGAATTATATTTCATAAATAATAATAATAAAAGAATATTGAATTAAAAACAAACTTTTTAAAACAAATTCTTAACCAAAATCGCTGCTATAATAAAATTGTTGAAGCATGAGAAAAATTGAATTATATTTCATAAATAATAATAAAAGAATATTGAATTAAAAACAAACTTTTTAAAACAAATTCTTAACCAAAATCGCTGTTATAATAAAATTGTTGAAGCATGAGAAAAATTGAATTATATTTCATAAATAATAATAAAAGAATATTGAATTAAAAACAAACTTTTAAAAACAAATTCTTAACCAAAATCGCTGTTATAGCAGCGATTTTTAATTAAAAAAAATTGGACAAAATCGCTGCTAGGGCAGCGATAATTTAAAATAAATTTTTTAACTAAAATCGCTACACGTGGAGCGATTTCTCATTATTTTTTTAAGCAGTCCTCGCATCGGGAATTTTTAATTAAAAAAATTTAAACTTTTTTAAGTAAATGGCTGCTATAGCAGCTATTTCTATTTTTTAAACGCTGCTAGGGCAGCGTTGTTAAAAAAATAAATCACAGCAGCGATTTTAAAGAAAAAAGAAAAAAAAATTGGACCGGCAGCGATTTTTATATTTTTTAAAGGAATAACGGCGTCAATTTTGTCAGAAGAAAATCGCTCCGCCCTTTTGGAATTTTTGGAAACAGGGGAAGGAAAGTCTTGAACGAGCACATCTTTTACATATTCCGTGTATTTTGACGGCAAAAAAAAGAAATATATTAATTTTAGGGTTAAGGACCAAATTGTCACAATTTATGATACATAAAGGACCATTTCCATCAAGTTCATATATTAAGGACTAAATGGAATCAAAACCCATATATTAAGGACCATTTTGATCATTTTCTCTGATATTGCACTCGAAACTTCATTAGGTCCGAGAACACCAACCAATTTGCTTAGCCTCGATAATTTAATATAAATACCAATTTAAATATCAATGCGGAAGATAAGACCCATTTCAATTAATATTCAATAGAATTTTCAAAAGAGGAAAACTCATTTGACTCTTAATAAGAAATCAAATCCAACTAACCATAAGTTTACGAAATTAAATTTGTGTAGGCCTAAACTAACGTTGATAATTATCAATTAAATTATTATTTTGTGTATGTTGTTCTGTGCAAATATAATAGTGTCAATTAATTCTTTTCATTTAATTTTGGTTATTTGTTTGCAAAATAAAAAATGTTGAAAAATATAAAACAAATTAAGATAATATAGCATATAGTATGTGATATAGTGATGAACTCTTGCTCTAAATTAAGAAATGGACATAAATATATCTAACAAAATTAATAAAGACATAAAGAATAAATATATATTTACCATGTTAATGAGGGGGAAAATGACCAATAAATTGATTTTACATAAATTTATAAGAATTATAAGACGATGAAACACAAAAGTGAAGTGGACTAATATTTTCTGTACACTTTATATAAGAGATCATCACCAAAAGTCTATTAAAATATGAAAATAATTGCAACACAAAAACTTATCATAAAATATACACATAAAAAGAAGGATCTTTTGAGCAAGATAACTAAGGAACATTAGTAAAAACAAAAAAGAGACAAATAATGATACAACCCACCTTGAAAGAAGTTTCATCATATAAATCAAAAAATAATTAAGAATATTTAAACATAAATTATGTAATTGTTTTCGGCCTGTTCCTCATTCTCAAATAAAGGCATTATCAAAATCGAAAGAAGGACCATAATGTGTTTTGCCTCCAACATTCCCACAATGAAGTAATATAATTCTTAAACCCAAAACTCAATATTGTTTTGTAACTGAAATCCAAAAGTAGGAAATGAGTGATGAAAAGCTTGTAGAAGCGCTGTGAATATAAAACTAATAAGATGATTTTTACTATGAGTTTTTATAGATCATTTGACTATGTGATTGAATAGTTATAAATTTTTCTGTTAAAATTTATAGAATCCTATAAAGAATTGAGAGGAATTAAACATTTTAATTGAACGAATTATAGGTAATAACTAAGAAATTGAAACTTTCAATAAATGTGGAAATATGGTTTATATGTTCTTTTGTTTTTTGTTTTTTAGCAGCTGCCATTTGAGGAAGAAAGAAGAAGAATCAGCAATCTTATTGATGATTTTGTGAATAGCTTGAAGAAAATACAGAATGAAGAAGAAGAATTCATTGCTTCAAAATTGGATGACTTTGAAAAGCTAAGAATGGATTTGAGATTCCTAAGAACATTTGTCCTGTTTGGGGATTCGAGTTTGGATGAGTTTTATGAGAAGATATCCCAGAATATTTTCATGTTCGAATGTCTGGCTGGGTCAGTTTTCAATGAAGATGAATTGAGTATGGCCAAATACAACATGGTTAGTCTTACGGATTGCTTGGTGGATGAAATGACGAATTATTTGAGTTTGAAGAATGTAGGCACCTCCGTGATGACAGTGACAGAGATTGAAAAAATGTTTGAATATCTCTGTAGACACCTCAATGATCTACCAAAGTATCATTCTTATTTGCTTCTCCCACTGATGAGTGACTACAACATTCTTCGCCAAGTATTCAGACATCTCAGAGATTTCTATCCTATCCTCGTCGCCAACAAAACAACTACTACTCAATATCCTTATCCTCGCTACCAATTCATAGTTGATAGAGTAAAACAATTCTGTTTTGAACGTTGGACTTACTTGATAGAGGAAGTCTCTCAATGCTCTTCCATCATCACTTCTATACTCCTCGACATGATTCCTCTTGAGCTGGAGGTTCTATACATTTCTACTTCTAAGCTCATCAAAGAATCAACGTCAACTCAACTACAAGTCTTTGTTAAGCAAATCCTAAAAGCATCTCCAAGGATTATTCAAAATTATCTGTATCTTCTCCAAGGACGCATGGAAGGTGTCAATTATGCTTCAACTCAAAGCATTAATGTCATGATCGAGTTCCTATTGATCTTTCTCACCGACATACCAAAGCGCTTTATCCATCATGACAAATTGAATGATATGTTGGCACATGTTGGACTACTTACAAGGAAGATATCTATTCTGTTGGAGGAGAGCTCTGAGAATAATATCGATGAAGCAGATTTTTCAGCTCCAGACTTGTTGCAAGAAATTGAACGAATGAAGGGAGATATCAGACAGAATTTTTTGAAAGCTCCAGAGTTATCTCAACATGGCTTTCTTATGGATGATGGTTTCCTCTTCATGAATCTTCTACTCAAACATTTGAATGATTTGCTCATTTCCAATTCTTATTCAGTTGCTCTGATAAAGAATGAAATTGGGATGGTGAAAGAAAGCCTTGAATTTCTAAGATCATCTTTTGGGAGAGTCAGGCAAACTTTGGATGACAGTGGAGTAGTTAAAGATTGCTGGGTGCGTGCTTTAGATGTGGCATATGAGGCAGAACATGTCATTAATTCCATCCTTGTCAGAGATAATGCTCTCTCACATCTCATTTTCTCACTTCCAAGGGTCACTGATAAGATCAAGCTTATCGTGGCAGATGTCACCAGTTTACAGCTGAAGGATACCAATGGGGATGACCCCCTTGATACCAAGTCTTCCATCGAGCCAATTGAGTCGACCTCATCATCTTCTGCTAAGGTAACAGTAGGTCATGAGGAAGAAGAAGCCCGGATCATTGGCCAGCTCCTTGATGAACATGACTCTGAGCTTGATGTCATTTCCATTGTCGGAATGCCAGGAGTCGGTAAAACTACTCTGGCCAACAAAATATATAACAATACATTAGTTGCTAGTCATTTCAAGATTTGTGCTTGGTGCACTGTTTCCCAAAAGTATAACAAGTCGAAGGTGTTGCGGGAGATTCTTCAGCAAGTTACTTGCTCTGAAGAAAAAGGAAGTGAGGATGACCTTGCTGAAAAGTTACGAAGAGCACTACTCGATAAAAGGTACCTCATCGTCTTGGATGATGTGTGGGATATTGCAACAGCGGAGATGTTAATAGCATGTTTTCCAAAGATTGGGAGAGGAAATAGAATTATTTTAACTAGCCGAATTAGTAAGGTAGGTTCGCAAGTTAAATGTCGTACTGATCCTCACGATCTCCAAAAATTAACAGCTGAAAAAAGTTGGGAGTTATTCGAAAAAAGGGTATATGGAGATCAAGGAAGCTGCCCTGCTGAACTGTCGGATATTGGACACCAAATAGTTGAGAAATGTAAAGGTCTTCCTTTGGCCATTGTTTTGATTGCTGGAGTTATTGTAAGAGGAAAGGAAAAGGAAAAGGATTTGTGGCTTAAGATTCAACATAATCTGGGTTCTTTTATTTCTGCCAACATCAATTTACAGACGATGAAGGTTATGCAATTAAGTTATGACCATTTACCAGACCACCTGAAGCCGTTGTTGCTTTACTTCGCAAGATCTCAAAAGAGCAAACGAACTCCAGTCTCTACGTTGATGCAGTTGTGGGTGGCAGAAGGGTTGGTGGATCATGATATCCCATCCAAGTGTAGTTTAGAGGAAGTAACTCAAAGTTACTTTGATGTTTTAATTTCCAGTAGCCTGATAATGGTGGATCATATCCCCACTGGGACTACATGGATGTCTGAAAAGATCAAGGTTTGCTATATGCATGATGTCGTGCACGATTTTTGTTCAGTAAAAGCGGAAAAGGAAAAGTTTCTCAAGTTAATCAATTCAGGTGATCCATTTCATGCTTCTGATTTCCTACACCGTCGACTAACCATTCATACTGACGATAGCCAACTCCACAAAAAATGTGTTTTGCTCAATTCTGATAAATCTTCAGCTGGTAGTAAGCATCTCATATCTTTGAAAGTGAGAGGTTATCTTGATGACTCCAGGTATATCTGTCACACAAGACACTTGAGACTTGTTAGAGTGTTGCAACTGGATAACATTCTTCTGCGAGATTATTTAATAGAAGAAATAGGCTCCCTATTTCATTTGAGGTTCTTAAAGATTTGGACTCTTGATGTAAAAGTTATCCCAGTGTCGTGGTTGAACCTCCAGAATCTGGAAACTCTGTTGATCAGTACTCAATTTTCCACAATTGTTTTGCTGCCCAGATTATTAAAACTGTCAAAGCTGAAACATGTGAGCATTGACCAGAGTTCTTTCTTTGAAGAGGACGCGGACCAAAGTAGAATATTGGAAGGTGAGAATTCAAATCTGACAAATTTATCCAGTGTTGATATCTCATATTCTGAAGGCATGAATGATGCTCTGGCAAAGTTCCCAAATCTTGAGCACCTTGATTGCACCATCATGGTACCCAAGTGTCCTCCTACACACGGTGATTGGTTTCCCAAGTTTGATGTCCTTAATAAACTTCAATCACTGCTTGTAGGATACAGCAACACATGGGATTATTATGGTTATCCCATTGAATATCACTTCCCTACCAGCTTGAAAGAGTTGCGGTTGTATGCTTTGCCCATGAGAGCTGCTTTGTTGTCAGCAATCGCGGCATTGCCTCAGCTTGAAATTCTGGCGATTATGGAATCTTATTTCGTGGATAATAAGTGGGATGCAAGTGAGGACATCTATCAAAGTCTTAAGACTTTGAGTTTGTCATTTGCCAAATTATCAGAATGGGAAGTTGATAGGGAAACTTTTCCCAAACTTGAGGAATTAATACTAGCACATTGTGAGGAGCTTACGGAGATCCCTTCTGGATTTGTGGATATAGACACTTTAAAGTCCATTCGCGTGGTTAAAAGTAAGTGTGAGCTTGGAGATTCAGCCATTGAGATTAAGAAACAGATTGTAGATTTCGCAGGAGAGGACAGACTTGATGTTCATATATCATCTACGTATCTTGCCTCAGATGACGAAGAAGAGGTAATCAATTTCTTACATCGTCACCCATACCTAGTTCAATTTTTACTAATTAGTATAAGCACTTTCTGTTGGATGGCAATAAAAGGCTGTCGTAGCCTCTGTTTTCTGAAATACTGAAATAGAAAAGTTACTAGAAAGGCCTCTTGTTCACACGCTTTCTACCTGGCATCATTTGTGGAATTTTGCATCCTATATGTGTGTGTATTTGTTCAATTTTATACAAGTTTAAGTGTCTACCGGACATAGATGCAACCTATAGTCAAGTTTATGCCTTAGAAGAAATAAGTTTCTGAGATTGCAAGAGAGTATCAATGCATTTGCAGTCTCAGTTCATCTGATTACTAGTTTTTTTCCCTATGTAGTTCTGGAGATGTTCTAAATTAATGTTTTGAGTGTTTTCTTTCATGTTAACTGTGTATTGCTTTGCCTCATTAGTAATTTGTTTTATTTGCAGTAAAGCGTTGGAAATTTAGACATTGCAGATGGCTAGTAGGACAGTGAGACGGTACGCAAGGCGAGGTGATTTGAACTAGGTTTAGAGATCGAAGGAGATTGTTGGGTAATGTCAACATCTTGCTTATGGCAAGGCCACGAGATGCTGGAGTGGCCCTTGCTTGGTGGAATTAGTTAAGAAATAAAGTTACGTCTTTGTTATGAGCTATATCTTTTGGCATGATAGAGCACTCTTCTTTCTCATTTGCTTTTTTATTTTGTTTACAATGTTATAGTTGATGTTGGGATAATATTCATCAACTCTTTGTTTTTTTCATTGTTAAAACAGTTTTATGATCCTTTCAGAGATCATTACCAGTTAATAACTAGATGATATTTCTGTCCACCTTACTTGACATGGCAATATTTTATTATTATTATTATTATTATTATTATGAGTTGTGATATTGACAAAGAATATGAGGATATGAATGATGGTTATCACTTGTCAAAATGCCTTAGCTGCCATCCATTATAAATGAAGTGATCATTTAATTTGTTCCTTTCACAATTATATTTCTCCCAAAGTTTTAAATAAATATATTTGAAATGATGACAAAAAGTATTAAATATCATGATTTCTACATGAGAAAAACTGATCTTCTTGTGCTTTTGCTAATTCAATGATAGTGAGTCTTCTATTTTTTTTTTGCATCCCATAAGTTCTCTTATCCTCAAATTCATTATTTTGTGTTGAGACATTATAGGAAGGCAATGATGACAATATGGTGAAAAAATAAATATAAAAGAAACCTTCTTATAATTATTTCTAGAAAAATATAATTATAACAACAACTACATATTCAGTGAAGTGATCCCAAGAATGGAGTCGAGGAAAGGTAGAGTATATATATATGCAGACCTTACTACTACCTCGTGGAGATAGAGAGGTTGTTTCCGAAAGACCCTCGATTCAAATGCAGCAAATCCAAACATATAGACATCATCATAACAACTAAATAGTGCAAAGCCTACATGAATAGAACAAGAGCAACACAATAGTGCGATAACCGAAATATTATAAACAAAATACGGATACGGTACGTAATTGATATAAAAAATCAAGAACTATGATAATACGACTAGTACAGCGACAAACATCAATAAGCCTAAACCTTCGAAGATTAAGACAACACCTCTAAACCTACTAACCTTCTGACTTAATATGCAACTTCCACGCCCTTCTATCTAATGTCATGTAATTATTAAATATTAAATTGGTTTCCCAATTTGTGATACCAACTTTTTTGGAACTAGTCTCTTTGGATCTCCACTTCTTTGCAAGGAAGCAAATTTGTTCCCCCTCTTTTGTGTTAGTCAAATGTATGTAGTAGGATTATGTCAAGATTAAACTAAATAGAGAAAAGAATTAAATTACAATCATTTAGCCTAGTTCACTAATATATTGTCCTTTTTATCCTAGGTCGTATAGCTTCAAAATGCGTTATTAAAATCTTAAATAATTCAGAAGGATACAAATAAAACTTGTATTTCTCAGTTTCTCTATTATAATTTATATGATTGATTTTTTTTATTTAGTCTCAAAGAGAATAGAGTAATATACTTTTAGATATAACAACAATTAACTTTAAAACATCTTTTTTATCCTTAATAAAATGATTTATAGTTACAAAAATATCTATTATTTATTAAATCTCTTATTGTTATATATTTATATATATTAATATAGGCTTAAGTCATACAGAGGCCTTAAAGTTGTTCGTATATTTCACTTGAACACCTCAAGTAATATAGGCTTAAGTCATCCCTCCGTCTCCCTCAGAATTGTCGATTTCATCTGGAGAATACCATTACATTTCCTCTTCCATTTTCTTTAAATTTGACAGGCACTATCATCTTATTCATCGGAAAATATGGATACCCACACTATCACTAGTCTATTTCTCCCTCCCTCTCTCTTTTCTTTTTTGAAAAATAAATATCTAAACCTATGTATCAGTTTTTTTTTAAAAAAAAAAACAGATCTGGAAAAATTAATTGTTTGAATTAAGAGGAATGACGGCAACGGTGACGGCGACGCTGGGTGAACGGCGATAGTTTGAATAAAGGAGTTACTCATTTTTCACCTCTTGACCTTTATGAAGCTTTAAATCTGCTCGCAAATTATTTGATTATAAATATATCTTACTCCATTAATATATGATTGAAGTTGTTAACCAATAGAGTTCTTTAGCTCACCAAAGTTAAAGAAAAACACAGTGGTCGATCGATAATGGTTTCTAAATATATTTTTTCAAAATTTCACATGTATGTCGTCAATTTGCCACGTCAGCACGAGTGTACTAAACACATATCACACTTTTAGCTATTATCAAAAAAAATGTTCAATAGATATGAATCTCAATTAAAATGTCTAAATAAATTATACAAACAAGAACGGAATGACTTAAGCCATTAATATAAGTTCACTATAGATCATGATCATGTTAGTCCTCAAAATCACTAATTTATGTGGGGACCCCTCAAAATGTCAAAGGTTACCAACTCAACACGTAAACTTTGATTATTTTCAATTGGGTCCCTCCCATGGAGTAAATGCTTCTTTGTTAAATTTTCATTATTATTTTGAAGTAGACGCTTAGGTATTGAAGTGTCACATTTCAAGAAAATCCCATTTCTTTTTGCTTATTTATGGAAGTTTCTTCTTATATCAATAAATAAAAATCCTAATAAATACAACATGAAGTTAGGATTGATCATTTAAAAGGGAAGTATTGATCAATAAAAGTTGTGGTAGAGTGATAAGTACTCATTCATTTTTAATCAAAGGTTTTGAATTTAATTTTCTTCGAGTATAAAATCCCCTTTGTTACCTTATGTGACTTGAATTCGAATTTAGTCGGACTCGAGGAGTTATGATGATTTCATTTTCATGAATTAATGACAAGTTGGCTTTTGGCAATTCAATATTTCTATTCTTATCCAAAAAAATGTAACAATCAATGATAAGTTGGCACTCGTGCCACTCTCTATCACTAGCTCTTTTTTCGTTTGCTTACATTTTTGTCATTTTTTTTGTTGACACTTTTAATATTTACTTTTAAAAATAATATAATATGTTAATAGAGAAAAATATTTTATTCTATTGAATTATTTCGAAACAAATTACTTAAATGTCTAAAGTGAACGTAAATATGGTGATTAGGTAACTGTCGCAGTCACTTAAATTATATTGATAATATAAAATAATTTACACTTTCAAGATGTAATTAAGTTTTTAAAAAAAACCATACACTTGAAACATTAGATATTTTGAAATATATATATATATATATATATATATATACTTTGCAATTTTACCTATATATAATATGAATTTGTGCATGACTTCATTGGAAATATAGGAAGAATGAGTTCTTTGAAAAAGTTTTATTTCATGTAGGTTTCCCTCACTTTCTCTTTTAGATTTTTTTAAAAAGGCATGGTATTATATGATTGAGTCTTTTATTGTGATATTCGATATTTGGAATTCACCAATTTATCTAATTAGAATTTGTATTGTATGTAGTTCATATATATATATATATATAGAGAGAGAGAGAGAGCACTTTTTAATTTTTTATAAATATTTTTTTTCATTTTTAAAACTTGAATTGAAATTTCTAATTAAAAATAAATAGAAGAATATAATCAATATAAAATCATGTGTAAATTATTTAAATAATGGTTTTTGTGATTTATAGTTGTCTTGGAAAAGGTAACTAAAAGGGCCTACAAAAAAGGAACAAAAGTACTTTGGTTTTAGAATAAGAAAAAAATGGAGTAGGTGAAATGAATGTGTAGATAGAACCCTACCATATTGCAAATATTTTTTTCTTCTTCTATAATTTTGGTTTCAATGCACTTTCGGTGGCAATCTCATACTTGATATATATATATATATATATATATGGGATAAAGGTCTGAAAAATATTTCAACTTTGGTCGGATTTGTTGTTGCGATACTAAACTTTCATAAGGACCTATTACCTCTCTAGACTATTAAATACCGTATTTTTTACCTCCTGAACTATTCAATAGTGTATTTAAAGGTATAGATGTGCCCACGTGGACACATTACTATTTATAATTTTGCATTATTTTTTATGTCTACGTGGGCAAATATATATGTTTAAAATACGGTATTAAATAGTCTAGGGAGGTAATAGGTCCTCATGAAAGTTTAGCATTGCAACAGCAAATTCGACCAAAGTTGGGATATTTTTTAGACCCTTATCCCTAAATATATTATACTATAAGTTTTGATAAAGGACGAGGTTGTAGCAAGTCGACAACCAAATAAAAATAGTTAAAATTATACTATAGATGATTTATATAGCTAATTTAAATTAGTTTAAGATTATTGCTTAATTAATTGATATATATATATACACGCAATATGTTTTTTAACAATTAAGATATAAGTATTAGTTTATATTTATTTTTACTTAATAAATGTGAAGAGAGATTAATATGATGAAAAAGAGAATAGTATTGTTTAATAATAACAATAACATATTTAGTGAAATCTTATCATGTGAGGTCTGGAGAGGATATTCGTGGAGATAGAGATATTGTTTTCGAAAGATTTCATGCTTAAGAGTACTCAAGTTTATCAAACTCAAGTAGAGAAATAAGAAAAAATAAAAAAGCATAGCATAAGAAAAGCAGTGCAAAGTCTACGAGAAATGAATACTAACAAACATTATAAAAATAGTGTGATAACATGACCTTCACTCATTCCTATCTAGAGTCATTTTCTAGACAATATGAAATTGCGTCTTGTCTTGTCTAATCACCTCTCTTCAATATTTTTTTGGCTTGCCTCTTATTTTTTCATTAATACTTTTTTTAAAATATGAAGAAATATGGCAAGTAAATTGAATTAACCGAAATAACATAACATGCAAGATTTTTAAAACAAATTAATCGTCATAATAAAATATTATTATATTCCGGGATTGTTATAGAACTATTTTTCATGTGAATCATTGAATAAAAGTTTAATTTGTTTCTCTTTTTCTTCAAATCCATGATGTTAAAAGTCTTCAAATATTTTAACTTTTAACGAGTTTTTCAAAAAAGAAAAAAGAATTTTAACCGAATTCTTCAAATCCATGATGCCAAGTGTAGTGATGATATGGAAACCAAAATGCCACGTCATTTGTATTTCACAAGTAATGTGCCACATGTCAATCTCCATATTTTTGGGAAATTTTGCAAAAAATATATTAATATAAGTAGAAAAAGAGTTTTTTCAAATAATATTTCATGTTCTTACGTTTTAATTTGTTTGTCCCACTTTTTTAAAATTTGTTTAAATAATGGTTTTTTTTTCTTTTTCAATAACTTTTTAATTTCCACTTTTCATCTAACATGTTTAAGACTATAAAATTAAAAAATATTTAATACATTTGACATATTTTTAATTTTTAATTAAAAAATTAGAAAAATTAATTACTTTTTTAAAACGTGTTAGGTCAAAATAGAAATGAAACAAAACGAATATTAATTATGTTAACCTCATTTCTCATAATATTTATCTAAATAATATATAAATGCTTTAATATATTTTTCTTTAGTTATATATTAAACATAAAAATAAAATAAAAATTATTATTTTTCATAAGAAAATAATTTAACATAATACATAAACATGACCTTTAACTTGGCTTCAACGGATAACTATGCCCTCCAACTTTGAGTGTGCACAAGTAGACACTTAAACTTGTATAATATTGAACATGTAGACACACGTGTCCTACATGGAATAATACATGTAGGACGCCACGTAGGACACAAAATTGCCATGTAGGGTGCAATGTAGGACGAATGTGTCTATTTGTTCAATTTTATATAAGTTTAAGTGTCTATTTGTGCACACCCAAAGTTAAAGATCGTAATTGTCAGCTGACGCCAAGTTAAGGAGTATGTTTATTTATTATGCCCATTTTTTTCCATATCGAACAGGCCTTTAGGAGGTTAGCTTTGTGTTTGTGATAATATTAGCATCTTAAAATAATAAAGAAAATACTTATAAGAACGAAAAGTGGAAAGAATATTATTAGCACTATTTTTTATTTTTTATTTTATGAGATCTCATTTACAAAAGTCAACATTTACATTTATTTTCTTTTGGTAAACTTTATTCTTTACTTGTGTGCTAATTATGGCTTGAACAAATTGACTTTTTACACTTTTTTCTTGGACCATCAATTATGTATTCGGCGCTTGATTTGCAAATGTCTATATTCAGTTTATATTAATTCAATAACAATAGGAGTATTGTATAATTATTAACAAATTATTACATCATATAAATATATTCTTAATTTTTTGTCCCATGTCCTGTAACTGTAATGAGGATCGATATATTTTATTTTTAAAAATAAAATATTTTCTAATAAATATAATTTCATAATCAAAATTCAAATTCAAATTTATTTAAGTATAAAAGTGATCTAGTAATATAATGATATTTCTATTTTATTTACCAAATCACATAAAATTTTATCCATCTTCAATCATCTAAAGGTATTATTTCTCATACATCGATACGATAGTCTAGTACACGTTAAGTATATTCTGTACACGTATCATAAGTAATTCCTAAATTTTAACCTCAGTCATGCTTGGTAGAGTAACAGAGCAAGTATTAACCTTTCTCGTTACTAATACTTTTGCTTGTGTCAATTGTGACTTTTCTCAAAAAAATTGATCTGATTCATTCGTTCGTAGACCTATTTACTCTATCATAAACTTTTCTTCAGTGAAAGTTTGACTTTTTCAAAATACATCCTAATTTTTGGCCTAATTCTTCCTTTGATAATCTCTCAATTTTTATTGGGGCTATTGCCGCCGCTAAAACAATCATTTGCACATAAAAGGAAATCCGAAACATGATTTTCACTTACTCATTCCATTTTAATTTATTTGTCTGCTCTTTACTTTGCACGAAACTTAAAAAAATAAATAAATAATTTAAATTTTACAACATGATATATTAAAAATTAAAAAATTATTAAAATAAGAAAAAAAAATATTTCCCATCGTTCGTCTCGTATATATATGTACCGTGTGTATATTATATTCATTTACTTATATTTTCTCTTCTTTTTTCACTAGCCACTTAATTTGGAAAAAAACAAATAATAATAACTCCTTTTTTTATATTATTTTTGTCGTTTCTCTTTTCCCAAATTCCAACTGATTTATTTGTCCATATTATATGAACAGTGTACAGCTCATAAAAACACTTTTTCCCTCTCTTTTGCTTATATTATACGACTCTACAAAAAATTTAATAAATACCCACAAAACTCTATAATAACAAGCTTCAACTTCCCTTCTTAAAAAAATTACAAAAAATGGTGAATTTTCTTCTTGAAATTTTTATATTTTGCTATGTTCTTGTATTAGTTTCTGGATTTTCAGAAAAGCTCGAAACGTTGCCGTTTAATGAAGGATATTCACAACTTTTTGGTCATGATAATCTTATGGTCCTTCAAGATGGAAAATCAGTTCATATTTCTCTAGATGAAAGAACAGGTTCATATTTTATTTTATTTTTCAATTGTTTGACACTATTTACGTTTGAGGCGGAGCCAGAAGTTGAAGTTTATGAGTTAAAAATAATTGAATTGTTCAAAGTTCAAGATAGGTGTTTGAAATTTTCATATTTGTCCTTTTATTTATTGAAATTTTATATTTTCTAGGAGATAAATTATATTACTTACAAAGTTATATTTATATTTCACCAAGGGCAATAGTGAAAATTATGGTTTAAATGATGTTCTTGAACGTTTTTCTTAAAATGTGTGTATTGCTTCACAAATTCAGTTAATAATATGGAATAGAACTTTTTATATTGAGGGATATATATTGATGTATATTTGAGATCACATGTTTCATAATTGTTCTAGTTTTACATGATTGTTACGATATATTTAAGATTATAAATTTTAAAATATTGCGCCGAGTCAAAATATGTCAAACAAATTGAGTTACTTTATTTTGAGGGAATTTATTTATTTGGAAATTAATGAATTAATTTGCAGGAGCTGGATTTGTGTCTCAAGACTTGTACCTTCATGGCTTGTTCAGTGCTTCTATTAAATTACCAGAAGATTACACTGCTGGAGTGGTTGTTGCATTTTATGTAAGTTGAAAACAAATAATTTATTTATGTATATTTTAGATGAATATGTTTAACTGACCACCCTTCAATCAACTTATAACGATAGACTATAAGTTTTGATAAAGGATGAGGGTTATAGTAAGTTCACAACCAAATAAAAATAGTTAAAAGTATAATAAGATGATTTTTATAGCTGATCTTAATTAGTTTAAGATTATGGCTTGTAGTTCGCGTATGTTTTATCCTCTTCAGATCTCAGGCCCTACTTATGTATTACACTAAATATTTATTGTTGTAAAAAAAAAAAAATTACTATTGACAGATGTCAAATGGAGACATGTTTGAGAAGAATCATGATGAAATTGACTTTGAGTTTTTGGGAAATATTAGAGCAAAAAATTGGAGAATTCAAACTAATATTTATGGAAATGGTAGCACAAATGTTGGTAGAGAAGAAAGATATGGACTTTGGTTTGATCCAACTGAAGATTTTCATACATATACAATTCTTTGGACTGACAGCCACATCATGTAAGTACCTAATTCAACCTCCCCTTTTAAAAGAAAACGGTGTCGGGCCAGCTTGCACACACCATCAGTCTGTCATTAATCATAAAATACATGTTACCTCCCACCAGCATCATAAGTACTTTGAATAAGTTTGCCCAAAACTTAAGCGGATGAGAGAAAATATATCACCTAATATCTTTATTATGTATATTGAGATTGAAATCGAAGCCTCTTGTAACCTTTTTTTAGTTCATTGACCACTAGACCAGACCGTTTCTTGCTTTTCCTGATTTTGGTTAAGTGCTTTGCAGGAAATGATTTGTCCTTTTTTTTGGGCTTGTTTTATGATGTATATTTGTTATGATGAAAAATATAGTAATTTCCTAATAGATGTGTCTTGTTCTTTATTCAGTGTTAGTGATAGATGTAGCTTCGTAGCTACATGTTCAATTGAATTCAGTATTTTCAACACAATATACATGTTGAATTATAAATTAACAAATAAATAGTATAATCTGAACTCATAATTTCAAAAGTACAATAAGGTCATTACTAAGAACTTTAAAGACTGGACATATCAAATTGATCAAATTCTCTATCCGCCTCTGTGCAAATGTCATCCCTTGTTCAAGAGGTACTAAAGCTAGAGTGTTTTTTCTTTCCTTTTAGTTTGATCAACTTAAACTCTAACCTTATACATCTTATTAAAATGACATAACACCCTCTTAATATGTACGTAGAGGTCAAGTCTGTATACACTCTACCCCTCTCCAGACCCCATTCTGTGAGACTACGTTGGATATGTTGTTGTTATCCAACAATTGATTATATTTTGTTAGTTTTTGTGCATTTTTTTTTGCAGCTTTTATGTAGATAATGTACCTGTAAGAGAGATCAAGAGGACACAAGCAATGGGTGGGGACTTCCCTTCTAAGCCAATGTATTTATATGCTACAATATGGGATGGTTCAAGTTGGGCTACCAATGGGGGTAAATACAAAGTCAATTACAAATATGCCCCTTACGTCGCCAAGTTCTCCAATTTCGTCCTCCACGGATGTGCTGTTGATCCAATTGAATTGTCTCCCAAGTGTGACATTGTCCAGGATTCTGCATCCATTCCAACTGAAATATCCCCTGATCAAAGACGAAAAATGGAGAGCTTTCGAAAAAAGCACTTGCAATATTCATACTGTTATGACCGGACACGATACAAGGTCCCTCTATCTGAATGTGTAATTGATCCTAAGGAAGCTGATCGTCTCCGAAGATTTGACCCCGTGACCTTTGGTGGTGTCCCCCGTCATCACAACAAACGACACCACCAGAGGCAATCGAGGAGGGAAGATACGTCCGCGAAATAAAAAGGAAGGATATTGTAGTTTCTTGTTGATATTTTGTGTCCAGTTTGATTGAAGATGTGGTGATTTTTCACACTGAATAGAGAATACAAAAGAGAAAAGAGAGGTAAATGGGATTTAGTATTTACTATTTAGTGTACTATTATATATTTTTCATGAATCATGATGCGGCATGTATGTATATATATTTCTAGCTTGTTTTGTTGAAGTTTAGTACTATTTGGGATTCTATTATTTATTAAATTTGGTGATGATTTTTTTGTGAACTTTGGTTAATAATTACATAGTGTTAGATGTTACATATTTACAATATTGTTGCATTTGCAGAGGAGGCAGGGGTCTTCAATTTCCAAATGAGTAAAATGTTACTAGTAATATTTCTGTTGTCTAAGTTGCTTGGTAATAAAAAAATGTCACTGTATTCGTGTCGAATTTCTTTAAAAATATATTATTTTTAGAGGTTGAAGAAGGGTAAAATGGGAAGAATTGTGTCATTTATGCATTAATATTAAGGATTATTTATTTTTTAAGAAGAGTAACATATAAATAGGAACATGGGAAGTATAAACAAAAAGAATATGAATGTAAAAAAAGGTAAATATCATTAGTCTTTTTTTATTAAGTGACAATCGTAACTGATGAAGATTATTTAAACACAATATTTTTTTTCTATATTCTTATAACTCAAAATTTACTATACATCACATTAATGATTGTTATCATAAATATTTTAAAATTTAATTATATATAATATATTTTTATAAATATTATTACACAATACTTAATATTATTATACAAAAAATAAAAAAAATAAACATAAAAATTAATTTCAACAGAAAATCAATAACAAACAACTTTATGACTTATGAAGTCAAAAATTTCGGAAGGATTCGAAATATAAAAGGTAAAATAAATTCAACATCTATCGTATATATAAAAAAATAAATCTAATTATATATAAATAACTTAATTTTTCACCAAAATATTTGAAAAACCCCTTAATTCTTTCTAGCTCCGTCTTGAGAGAGAGAGAGAGTGTGTGTGAAGACGCGGAACAGGTATGAACTGAAGAAACTTTTAGCTCCAAATTTTTCAATTTGCTTTCTGAGAATAGATTTGGGAGATTTCCAGGAAAAGGGTGTTCAATTTCTTGGCATATCAAATGCAAAATGGCTACTAGGGACTTGTTGCTTTCAAAATTACAAAGTGGGTTTTCCAGGTAAACAAGTTTTTGACAAGAATTTCTTGAATTGTTTTGAGGGGAAATATGGTTAGTTATAAGGGTAAAGAAAAAATTGTTTTTGAGGATCAGAATGAGGAAAACAACATATGGGTAGATAGGAATTTTCTTCAGTTAAATGAGTATAAAGGGAATTCCTCTAAAAGGATTGCTGAAAATGAGGAGATTCAGGTAGAAATTAGAGAAAAGATATCAAAAGATGGAATCTTTGATCTTTCCTCTAAAAGGGTAGCTGAGAATGAGGAGATTCAGGCAGAAATTAGAGAAAAGAAGCTAAAAGATGGAATATTTGATCTTTCTTTATCTTGCCCTAGCATTAGTAGGAGTTTACAATCACTAGAACCATCAAATAACAACACAAGGATTGGGTATTTCAGGAATGGCTCCTTGTCGTCGTGTTATTCCCATCCGTTTTCCCATAACCTTAGCTACTCACTTACCCTGAGTTCAAAAGAGGATAGTGAGTATTCCGGTGAGGGAGTTAACTGGTCGGTTTTAAGCAAGTTTAGGCCAGTTGAAGCAAGGGATTGTACATTGCCAGGTCATCCTGGTGGAAGTAGTTTAGCTTTAAGTTGTAGACTGCAGGTCAATAAGGATAATGATGTTGATAGGATCAGTAGCTCGGATAGCAATTCGTATTTCTCATTCGAGTTTCCTGCAAGACCAACAGGTGATTCGAGAGTTAGAGGGAGTATGGAAGTAGGAGGAGCACTCCAATTTTCTTGGCCTGAGAGAATCCTTGCGGAGATAGTTTCAGAGTCTGTTCCTCTTATGGCTCATATTGTGCAGGAGCTTCCTGATGACACGGTTGAATCAACAAAGGATTACTTGAGAAGCCTAATTGGAATTCCTGAGAAGAAAGACCTTTTGGTCAGCCTTCAGAATATGCTTCATCGGAGATCTGATCTTACTGTTGAGACTCTCTTAGAGTGTAATACGACTCAATTACAAATTTTTGTTGCCATAAAAATGGGTCATAGAAGTTTCTTATCTTTGGAAAACCACCTTCAAGTTACTGAATTGATTGAGATTTTTTCACTAGAAAGGTGTCGGAACATACGATGCAAAAGTGTGTTACCTGCTGATGATTGTAAATGCAAAATTTGTTCGAGAAACAACGGATTCTGCTCTGTATGCATGTGTCTAGTATGTTCTAACTTCGATTATGCCACTAATACTTGTCGTTGGGTAGGCTGTGACCGGTGTTCACACTGGTGTCATGCTGTTTGCGCTGTTCAGAGAAATCTTATAAAGCCAGGTCCAAGTATCAATGGGCCATCTGGAACAACTGAGATGCAGTTTCACTGTCTTGGTTGTGGTCATTCTAGTGAAATGTTTGGATTTGTTAGAGACGCATACATGCATTGTTCAAAAGACTGGGGTGAGGAAACTCTAATAGAAGAGCTTGATTATGTTCGAAAAATTTTCAATGGGAGTGAAGATTTTAAAGGCAAGGAGTTGCATGCTATAACTTATGGGTTGCGTAACAAGCTCGAGAAAAAGATGATCTCTCCTTCAGACGCCTGCGATTTCATCTTTCATTTTTTTAAATGTGAGTATCAAACCAAACCTTATCTTTTGCAATTTCTGTGAATGACAAACGGAAGAGTTCAAAATGGAGGGAAATGAAACTTATTTGGCCTTACAGATAATTGAACATATCTCTACATGAAAGCCTAACTATCACTCTGTCTCTCTCTCTATGTATTTTTTTTAGTTTTCCTTTTATATGGTTGTGCATTGCGTCTGTAGTTTAGAATTTATGTGATTAAGTATGTATAGTCTTTATAAATTATAGCGATTGATCATATACGTAAATAAGCTTAATTTAATAAGGCATTAGCTGTGACAATAGAGGTCTGCTTCTTGAAATGAAAAAGAAATTAAAATTTTTATTGTTACCCTTGGGAAAGGAAGAGTGCTGCTGGCATTTGTAATAAGAAGAATGATGATCATTGAGTTGTTCTAATCAGAGAAGTATTTGAAGTGGAATTTGTTTGGCGTCAACAAACTTAACTTTTTAAGTGCAAAGACGAAATAACTACTTGGAATGACAGAAACCTTAGTTTTCCTCCTCTTTTTGTTTGTTTCAAAAGTTATTTCTATATACGATAACTAAAAACCGAGGCACCGAAGATGAATTTTTTTGGGATTTTCAGCGACTAAAATGTACGGTTTTCATTTTAGAAGGCAGATGATAAGTTCCACGTGGTATGAAGAGTTAGCTTTTGAATATAGGGATTGGTGATCAACAAGCTATAACATTATCGCTCCAACAACAACATACCCAGTGAAATCCTACGAAGTGGATTCTGGGGAGGGTAGAGTGTACGCAGACCTTATTACTACCTCATGGAGGTAGTAGAGAGTAGAGAGGCTGTTTCCGAAAGACCCTCGGCTCAAGTGCATCAAATCCAGTATAACATTATCGCTCCAAGTGTACAAAACAGAAATGTCATTGTACTGCTACAGTGCTACTTATAACTTCAAAAATGGTTTCATTAAAAGGTTTCGGGTCATTTACCTTACGATATTAAATTTGAGTAAGACAAAAACCAATTGTAGTATATGTTAAAGCTCCATAGCTATGTTATTTTCTAATTTGCAGTGTGTTGCATTTTCAGTTTACGGTTTATCCCAGTGTTATACCATTTGACATTTCTCAATTACTATATGAGATCCAAAATGAGCTACTGATTGCTAACCTTCATCTCTCTGTGGCACATTTCCACTAATCCTGATTTTCTTTTATTAACAGACACGGATGGTTTGTCGCAGTTTCTTTCATCCAGTTTTCCTGCATCCATCCCTCTTGCTGATGAATTTCCTTCAACATAATGAGCTCTTCAAATGGAAGAAAAGGTAGATTACTGCTGATCATCATCAAAACGATGCCAAGGAGCCCTCTTAAGTCTGATAAAATGATCGAGGATGAATGTTCAACCATGAAAGAAAGATGAACTCTTCAGGGGAAAGAAAACATATGATAGTCTGTAAAGCATTGTGAGGATCCCTCTTAAGTCTGATTTTCTAATTAATTTAACTTTTATTTTTGTGAGCCCCAATTCTTAGCTCTATTGAGGATTTTTTTTTGTCAAACGCTAGCATTGTTGTTGTGGTAGTATTTCTCATGTAGATTCTTGTCCTTTGATTTCTTTTACTATATACAATCTCTTGTACTTCGACTGTTGCACTATCTTGTTGTAGTTACTAATCCTTTTTTCAGAATGCTTTGCATGCTTTCTTTAATATCTGATTTGATATGCTTTTCCTTGAGCCCAGGGCTTATCGAAAACAACCTCTACCTCCCAAGGTAAGGGGTAAGGTTTGCATATACTCTACCCTCCCCAGACCTCATTTGTGGGATTACACGGGGTATGTTGTTGTTGTTGTTGCTAGCATGGTGGTTGTGATAATTCTAGCTACCTTTTCCCTCATTGAAGACACTAAGATTTGAATTTGATGCTTTTGTTCATGTTCATTGCCAATGACTTCTAAAAGGGGAAATAACCTGCTGTTTTTCCTCCCTTATTGACTATCAAAGTCCCAACCTGCATTCTGTCGAATTGTTACACTGGCCCCTACCGAGATGTCTTGGAAGGGCAGCGTAAAGCAAGGTGATTACTTTCCGCCAGGCACTTGCAATGTCTTCATACAGTTTTTTTCACTGTGAGTATCAAACTAAACCTTATCCTTTGTAATTTCAACTGTTAGATTCGGTATTTTCCGTCCTTACAGATAACGGGAGCATATCTCTGCGGTAAGTCTTAACTCTCTCTGCATTTGTTGGTTTCTTTCTTTCATCTTATTCCTTTTATATGTGTCCACTCTGCGCGCTACACAGTTCTTAGTTGTTGATTTTTGGAAATTGTGATGGAAATGATGGATAGAGAAGCTCTTCAAACTAATCATTTTATTAGTAGACATTTCATCCTCTAGTACAGACAATAGGTCATTAAAATAGACCATATCTGCTAGTACAAAATAGTATAAGTGAGATAGAAACCAGCCTAGCTAGTAAGTAAACTTTACATAAAGCTATAACTAACATTTGTGAACTCCTCGATCGATCGATCAATTGATCATCAGATACTGCAGGTATAGTCAACAGCCTCTCCAATTGCCAGTGGCATTCCATCTTGCAAGCAATCAATGGGAGGTATCGTTAACGTCTGCTGAATTCCATAAGCGTTCCAGCAGAAAGGATCTTCCATGAGCACGCCTTCATGTGGTAAAAGTTCAACTTCAGACATTGTAATATTAGTGCAGGCTATAGTGTCACTGCAGGCAAAGTGTATGGGGGCACTCCTCACATCGTAGGTGCCCTTGATGTTCCGGTACGAGATGTCGCCCACGCTTACAGCCGACGTCTCGTTCCGACAGCCTTTTGAGAGGCAATAGTATTGGTCTATGAGGATGCAGTTGCGCACATTTTCCATCTGAATTGTGTCAAATGATAGTCCTGTTACTGATCCTGAACCTCCTTGCCATGTCTTGATCCGGACTCCATTGTCTGAATCTCGAATAATGGCGTTGCGGACCGTTATGTTCGACACACATGCCTGGCTATTGTGCACCCCTAGGCTCCCAATACTGCACACACAATAATATACTCAGTGTAATTCCACAAGTGCGATATGAGGAGGGTGGTGTGTACACGGCCTCTTGTGAAGGTAGTGAGGTTGTTTTTGACAAACGAAAATTAATCGAATTTCAAAGGAGACCGAACACCAGATAAAAAATATTTGATTTACTCTAAGATAGGTTGATATGATTAATTAAGAAGATTATAAGAGAAAAAGACAGATCTTGTCCTTATTACACTAATTAGGAAAATAAAGATTCAGCTTTTTGTATGTTTTATTTATTTATTTATAAGTTTATATTATAAAAATTGAGTATTTAGAAAAAAAAAATATAAACATAAAGTACCTGATCCCGTGACTGGGTCCACATGTGACTGCTTCAATCTCAACATTTGAACAACCAGGCCCAATTGATATGTAATCATCCCCTGACACAATCATACATTAATTATTGTTATTATTCGTTTCGTCCACTGTTTGACTCAACATAAAATTTAAGAAAAAACGAATCATATCATTAACATTAAAGGTTCATTTTGTACCATTAGCTATGATGGAGTTGTAGATTCCTACCGACTTGGTGTCCTCGATATGAATTCCATCGGTGTTTGGACTAAGCTTAGGCGAAGAAATTGATAATTGGTCTATCAATACTCCTTCGCATCCATCGAATTTCATGTGGAACATAGGACTGTTTTGTATTCTTAAACCTCGCACCGTCAAATTTGAGCTCATAAAAAATCTTATCATCTGTTAAAAATATTATTATTTTTTAAAAAGAGTCATTACATGATAACTGAAATAATTGAATTTTATCAAACTCGTAGAAATGATGGGTGAAGGTAACTTACAGAAGGGCTGTCACATGGTCCAGGTAAAGTTGAGCCATTAGGTCCCTGAAATTTGACAAAAGAAATTGTACTGATTACCATACATATATTCACGAGAATTGTCTGACTTTATGCTTATTGATATGAGTATATTTGTCCGAGTTTAAGTTTTGTACACTGATCATAATATAAAAAATTATTTAAATAAACCGATCAATTAAAAGATAATTGTAAGTAAAACTATTTAGTAGTAACATTTATTCTTAATCTCTAATAAATGATATTTCAATTTAGTTGGTTAAAAGACAATTGCAGTACATAAACACTATTTAATACTAACTTTGATAGTTAATCTCTAATAAATGACATTTTAATTTAGTAAGTTAAAAAACACTAGTTAATAACTTGATTATTAATCTCTAATAAATGATATTTTCACTGTCTCAATTAATGCGGTATATTTAATCGGATACAAAAAATAAGTTACGACTTAAAACAAATTTCTGTTACGATAAATAAATAATTTAAATTCAATTATTTCTAAATCTGAAAATAGAATTAGACCAAAAATGAAACTATACATCAGATAAATCCTATTTCTAAACAAATAATTCAATTAAAAAATAGAGAAAGAGACAGATAGAAGGACACTCACGGGACTCTTTAAAACAACAACATCAACAAAATACAGCGTAATTTTATAGGTAGGGTTTAAAAAGAATAAAGACATATAGGCAGATCTTATTCCTATCTTAAATGAATATAAAGATTGTTTCCATAACACCCTCGTTCCAACGAAATGATGTAAAAGATGGAATAGCACTAAGCAAAAACAACAACAAGATAATAAGATAACCGAAATCGAAAAACAAAAAAAGTGACTTACCCTGTGAGGTTTGCAAGGGAGTTCCCACCATTTTTCACCATTACCTTCAATAGTACCAGTACCAGTAAAAGTCATATTATCAAGTTTATAAAACACAATCCATTGCCTTTTACTATCTTTTTTAGGCCAACAATCTGGTCCTTCTGGTGTCATTAACACCCCATTTACCTATTTCACAAAATTAACCAAACGCAATTCAAAACAAAATATTTGTCGTATAAATTGAAACAAAAGAAATATGTACGTATGTTCTTACGCGAAATTCGAGTCCCGGCTTGCAAGGACCATAGAAAATAGTAGAAGTGATCATAAAAATACGGTCCGCGGGAGCCAATAGCACCGCGGATTCAACTTGACACGCGGCTTTCCAAGCCGCGACAAATGCTTCGGTGTCATCCGTGGAGCCGTCCCCGACGGCTCCATACTCCATGACATCGAAAATGCAGTCCTCTTCCGGGTTCAATGCGGGGCCCCCTCCGTAACTCGGGTCGGACGGGACAACATTACTACTAGGAGAAGAAACTGGTGATACTAGTGGTGATACTGGTGGTGATAATGGTGATGGTGATGGTTCGTTTACGCTACCTTCGATAGGACTAGGAGCATTATTAACTTTTTTGCTCTTTGTTTTCTTGGAAATGTGATGTCTTGCATCAACATTGATAGAATTACTCGTAATAATAATAATAAGACATAGTAAAAGAAATATTTTCTCCATTGAAGGAAAAAATAACTAAAATTTGTTTAAAAAAACTTTAATGTTGTTATACTACTTTGTGTGTGTGTTTTTTTATTATGTGGCAAGAGACATATGAAGATGAGGCTGTAAATTTATACTGAAAAAGGTAGGGGACACGTGTCGAGTATAGGTTGATTAATACATTGTTGTCTACAAGAATATTAACTGTTGAGAAAATTTAATTTTAAAATAATGTGAGACAATGCCAGGTCATACATGTGAGAGGCTCTTTTACTGTTTAATTGAACTTGTGGGTCCCACTTAAACCACTATTATTTTGCCACGTATCACTTTTCTATTCTTGAGTTCGAAACTCGAAATCCATGAATAAACGAAAGAATAAATAACGTCATAAAATAAATAGTACTCTAACATAGGTAATTTTACTTTTTGATCAATGTATTTCTCAAATATTTATGAATAAATTTTGTAGAATATATGCATTTTCCAAAGAATCTAGAACGTATAAACTAAATGTAATGAAACTTATGGATTCACATTTGAAAATCAAAATTCTTATTAAGTGTATTGTTTCAAAATTAATTGAAATTTTGTTTAATTTTAAACATAAATGTATCTTGTAAAAGAACCTAAAACGTATTACTAAATGTAATGAAACTTATGTGTTTACCTTTATTTAATCTAAATAATTTTTATCGAATGTATTAATTGTTTCAAAATTAATTGAAGCATTTGTTCCATATATAAGATTAATATATCCTTCATTTAATTTATGTGACATTTTATTTTAGTCAGTCTAAAAAATAATGACATTTTTTTTATATTAATAGCTATTCAATTTCAAATTTCTCCTTTTATTCTTAATGAGACAATTTATAACTACATAAATAGATATACAATTTTATGAAAAAATGGTTGATTCTAACACTTAACCAGATTTCATACCCATAGATTAACTCAAAGAATATCTCTGTTACTCCTACTGCTATATCTTGGTGTTATCAGGCAATGAAAATGAACTGGAGAAGAAAACAAGACGAGGCGGAATCACAATTTAAAGTTTATGAATTCGGAGTTTATAGTCTTTTAAAATTAAAGCTATTAAAATATTAAATTAATAATTTTTTACTTGTTCAATCAGGAGGAGTAGATCTAGGAAAGGGGTAAGCACTGGTGAAATAAAAAAAAATCACTAAGGATGTTCAAGAATTAATAAATACATACAAAAAAGCAACGTATAACTTATATACTTTATATAATTTTTCGATAAAGAATATTCAACTGACCACCCATCATTCTATGCAGCTAAACCACCATAGAGTGTTCACGCGGCCGAACCTCCTCGGCAAAAGATTAAACTATATACATAAGGTATTTTATTTTATATATGTTTAGTGTATATATATATAAATCCCTTGAACACAGGATTGCAGATTCTCTTAGTAGTTTAGGGGTTTCAAAATTGATGTTAATGTTCCAAATTCAAATCTCATATATTATATTTTCAGTATTTTGAACTGTCTTAGTGAAAATTCTATCATAACTATTAAATTCGATCGAACTCGTAATCGAAGGGGTAGGTTTGTCCCTCTCATCTTAATTAAAAAGTGAACATGATTTGGATGTAAAGAAAAGTGGGAAAAAATAGGTCTCGTGACTCTATATTGTTGTGTAGTGTCTTGTGGCCATGGAAGTAGGAAGCATATATTAGGTGGACGACAAAATAAATAACCAATTCACGGGTGCATAAACTAAATATAATCTAACACATATTTGTGTTTTTGTGTCACACAACCGACACACTTATATTATTTCATTAATATTTTCAAAATAATATTTTACGATACAAGAGATCACTAAGAAATCGTATAATGAATATATATAACATGGTTTACGAGTTCATGATTGATATATCTATCACATTGATATTACGTTTTAATTTTGACCTAAGTCATATTTTATTCCTCTTCTTTGCGAGATAAAACATATATTATTATAAGTTTATAACCATACTTTAAAACTCGATATATCTCTATATGATCCTTGTCGCTATGAATTGGTTTTGAAGCGTGTGTTTGATACTATACTATCAACCTTGAACTAATTAAGGTTGATAGCTAGTGTCTTCCGATTATTAATGATGTTGTTCGTAAAGTATTTTTCTCAAAATAATTTAGGACAATTATTAATTTCAATTCAGGGTCACAATCGAATCACAATATTCTTGTTATGATCAGATAATTAATTTCACAATTTGTATTGTTATATGACTTATAAGACAGATCTAAATTTCTTTTTCAAGTACATTCAAACAATAGGACACAAACAATTACATGCCAAAAGTAATTGAATTTAATAATAACATATAGTCAAATAAATAGAGTATTATATAACATAAATTTACGGAGTTATTTACAACCACTCAATAATTAGTTCATCAAAACCCTAAGAATAGAAATATTAGCCTACAAAGTACAAACATCCTACACAACAAAATCAGTCTATAGAAGAAAACATTAAGAAGAAAACTCTTTTAACTTTTGTCTGTTTTACAATTTAACATTTTTATAATTTTGATTCTTCAATTCGATGTTCGATGTTTTTGAATAACTCTTTTGGGCCTTTTAGCCATCCTTACTCCTTCCAAGCTCTATTGCTCCAGCCCAAATTTAGATGCCCAGCCCAATTGTCCAAACTTTTGTTTAAAACTATTTCTTTCTCATGACTGAGAATCATTACCAATTAGTATTGGAAAAAAGCCTATAGGAATCTCGTTGAATTAAGGAGAAGAATAAACTTAGCTGAAATAGATTTATAATATAATTTTAATTAATATGAAAGAATACGTCAAATAAATTTAGAAACTTAATACAACCAATGTAGGAAATATATATATTATGAGAACTAATAACAAAATTTAATGTAATTTTGTCAACAACTAACATCGAGATTCATATTATATTTTCACACCCATCAAATAATATAATAATTACTCTTTATATATACGTAAACACAAATTAAATAGAGGTACAAATGCACATCCATTACAACTAAATCAAGTCAATATTAGGTCATTTGATACCCTAATTGAATGTGAGCACCTCATATCTACGAAGGTTCACTCACCCAATTACAATATTTCTTTCTTTTTTCTTCCATTTTTTTTTTATAATCACTATCTTTTGGGTGCAGTGCATCAATAAACATACTCCTATGTAATAGTTCATAAATCACATAGAAGATGTTACTCATATTAAGTAAGCTCAGCGCAACAAACTTGATTGAGAAGATGTTGATAGAGAGATACATCATCGTTCTTTCCTATTGCATTTAAAATTTCTATTTATGCTAATATTTCATGTGTATCTGTTTATGGATCTTATGAATCTACATTGCAACAAAATTTTATTTTTCTACATCATTGCTTCTATGAACTTAGGAGCACTCGCCACCATGGCCCAAAGTGAATGAACATCTCTATTACAATGTTATTTGCATTATGACAGTGAATAGAAAGATGATGAGAGGGGACAATTTTGTCACAGACCTTTCTTTAATTTTTTTAGAAGTCTTTTCCTATTAGATAATGAACCAAATATTGACATTAAAAAGCAAAATAAAAACAAAAATGTGCAACATGTTTTGCTTTTATCATAAACAAAAAATGATAAGAAGCATGTTTGAGATTAATTTTTTACCCAAGTTTAGGAGAAAACTCTTTTAGTTATTAAACAGAAGTAAACCTAACTCTAGGTCCTTTTAATTTTTTTTAAAATATTTGATATTCCGAAAGAAATAATTGTTTACTATTCCACACGACTTAGGTTAAAATTTTGAGGAAAACTATTTGGACCATGAGTTTTATTTGGTATTAGTTTTATGGAAAATAGTTAAAACTGGGTCTGAATTATGTGAAATAGACCACTTATATTCTTCGTTACATTTTGAGATAAAAAAAATACCCCGTCGTTATTCTAAGAGACCATAAATACTCTCAAGAGTTTAACAACCCAAATGTTTAGTGATATGGCAAGTCATGTGGACTAATCCCTCCAGCACCTAAGCGTTGTCGACTAGGATTTTCATTAAATTAAGGTTTGGGTTATAAATAGGGTCAGAGTTAATGACCTCATAATTTAATGGGAATCTTAGTAGACATCACTTAGGTGGAGGGATTAGTCCCATGTGACTTATCACATCACTAAAAATTTAGGTTATTGTTAACTTTTTAGGGTATTTGTGGTCTCTTGAGATAACGGCGGATGCAATTTTTATCCTAAAATATAACGAAGGATATAAATAATCTATTTCACACAGTTTAGAGATAATTTTGACCCTTTTTCGTTAATTTTATAAAACTTAAAGAAAATTAGTTGTTTTTAAACAAAACTTATGTTTTAATTTTTGAAATATTTTTAATATTAACACCCAATGTAAAAGTTAGAAACAAGCATAGGTAAGGAATGCGAAAGTGTCCTTAAATGTCAAAGATACAATCAAAAGGCAAACAAAGAAAATCACGATGACGATAATAACATACTCAGTGTAATCTTATAAATTAAGATTTGAAAAGGATAAAGTGTACGCATATTCCTACTTTGAAGGTTGAGAGACTATATTATTGATAGACTTCCGGCTCAAGAAAAAATAATTCAAACTGTAATACGACAAAAGAAACAATGGAAGTGAAAAATTATGGCAAAATACTAAAGTCATGGCCAAATACTATGAAGGCATGACAAATATTCAGTTTGAACAATAACTACAATAAAATAATATGATAGTCGAAGTGCAAAAAATAGCAAATACTAACATAAATTGAAGAATCCTACGGGAGTAATGAGGACTACTAGAATGGAAGGATAAGCGAGATAACACTCTACTATCTATTACCTTCTATCATAATCAGTGTCCTCCACAACCTCCTATCTCTGGGCACATCCTCGATAAGCTGAGATGTATTATCATGTTATGTTTAATAACCACTTTCAATACTTATTCAGCCAACCTCAATCTTTGATGAAATCACCCACAACCAACCTCTCACACATCCACACTAGCAATATGTGCATCTTCTCTACACATACACAATGGCTATAACAGTCTTGCTTCATGCATTTTGTCCTTCATCAGAGCCACTTTTACCTTATTTCAGATATCTTTATCTCAAAAAAAAATTCTAGAAAAATAAGTTTCTATTTATTTGTCACGATCCGAGCCTACACCCTGGACGTGGCCAGCACTCGAGAACCATTGTTGGTCCCCAAGCGAACCCTCATCCTAGCTGACTACAAACAGAAGACTAACTTAAGCATACACAAGCATTAAATTGAAAGAAAATGTTTTAAAATAGTTTACTGAATCTCAAAACTAAACTGAATATACTGAGTATGATACATAAGTTTTAAATAAAACATTTGAAACTGAAAGACTCTCCAAAACTATCTATCAATGAAGCCTCTACTATATATAGACTGGTGTCGGGACAAGAACAACGACTACTCAAAATGCTAGTAATACTAACAACTCATGAAACTAGAGTCCTCCGGAAGCAAGGAGACCTCACTTGAATGCTGACGAGCGGATGAAATGATCTCAACAGACTCTTGTTGAGGATCCTAAGACCTTGTATCTGTATCATTAAAAGATGCAGGTCGAATGACATCAGTACATTGAATGTACTAGTATGTAATATAACTGGGGGGGAAATAACTGAAAGAAATGACTGCAATAGATAACAATGTACTCAAGCTGAATGCAAAGAAATAAAGGAGTTAAATCATTTAAAGCTTTACAAAATACTTTCTCATCTCTGAACTCAACATAATAAGTGATATATAAAAATACATTTTAACTCTATTGGGAGATTCTCTAACCGACAACCATCACTATGAGCTACGTGATAATGCATCGTCTCACCCACGCTCCCAGAACTGTCATATACCTTGCCTGGGTATAGAAAATCCTCAACTAAGTGGATCCACTAAGTTATGCTTAAAAAGAAATAAGGAATCATCTAAAAAGTATGACCCTTTACCCATGTTGGCATACATGGTTTATGAGGACTTTGAGTTGTCTGAACTCGTCCTTATATCGGTGCTCAATACTACTCCCAATAATATATACTCATGCTCATATGTTTAAAAACATAACTCTTCCTCTGGTTTAAGATAATTTCTCAAACTACCCTCTTAAAAGAGGTAACTGCTCTTGAAATATCTTTTGAACTCATAACTCATTTAAAAATCTCAGTTTCTCTTTTATCAATGTAAAAATTGATACCTCTGGGAATACATAGTCCCCTTATACTCTTACTCAATTCATACTTGAAAACTCTTTCTCAAAAACATATTAAAATCATATTTTAATATGATCATTGATGACTGAGGAAGTCATACTGCATAAACATTGATGGTATATCTGGATACCATACTACTCATACATTGATTTCATACTCGTTTGTCATACTAATCATGTTTTAGAAACTCTTTTCTCAAAACTCATCTTTACTTTCTCAAAACTCGGTTTAAGAACTCAAGTGTTGGCTTTAAAAAGCTTTTCAAAATTTAAAACTCAAATCATAGGGTTTATGTGGAATTATGGACATGAACAACTCAACTCAGGGATTTTAATAGCAATAAGGAAACTCAGAACTCAAGAACGCGAGAACTTAAGGACAATGCGCTTCTCAAGAATACTAAATTCATAGGGTTCATGCTGAAATATTGTCACGACCCGGGAGCACCCCCTAGTCGTAACCGGCGTACTCGACCTCGAAGAGGTCTAATACAAGCCTCTTAGCATTCATTCATCGCATAGACACTAAAACCATAAGGAATTTAAAACTTTCTTTACCAAGAAAAACATT
>JAJOOO010014940.1:0-29411 GCA_029582685.1 Solanum piurae | reverse complement strand
GCATTAGTAATGCAAGCATTAGTAATGCTTGCATTAGTTATGCTTGCATTATTTCTTATACATTGTTTGGTTTGATGTATTGGAAATAGCAAGCCTTGTATAAAGACTATTAAAAAATATTTGTTTACAAAAATACCCCCACATTATTATTATTATAATTAATATAATTATAATTATTCTTATTATAATAATAATAATTATTATTATTATTATATAATAATAATTATTATAATAATTATTATAATTAATATTATTATTATAATTATTATAAATTATTATTATTATAATAATAATAATAATTATTATTATTATTATTATAATTATAATTATAAATTATTATTATTATTATTATTAGAGGGTAGTTTTGTCATTAGTTAATCTAATGCATGCATTAAAACCATTGCATTGCTAATACCTAGAAATCCATGGTATTAGCAATACCATGGAAAAAAAAAAAACACAATAGAGTGTATAACTAATGCAAACATTAGTTATACATAGGTTGGAAAAGAGTACCAAACAAGGTATTTGTAATACACAATGCTAATACATACGTTATTTTCCCTAATACACTCTATCAAACGACCCCTAAGTATATAGGTTATTTGTACAATGATAAGAGTATATATGAATCACAAAACAAAGTTGAGGGCCCTTTTCCCTTAATGGAGGTAACCATACTTGTGAATTGTGATAACCATAACCAAATGCTTGCATGAATGAGTAAACATGCTTGGCTTATCAAGCTCGGCCTTGACACTTCTCCTCTTTACGCTACAAATCTCATTGCGCACTATGTCTCCTCTGCAATCCCCAACTCCCTTACGATTGCCCACAAGGTGTTCGACCAAGTGCCTCACAAAGATACAACCTTGTGGACCTCTCTCATCTCATCCTATGCTCGCTCCAATCAACCCCACAAAGCCCTTCACCTCTTCTCCCTCATGCTCCACCAATCTCAATCCAATCCAGATACTGCTGCTCAGCCCAATCACTTCGTCTTCACAGCTGTTGCTCGCGCCATTGCTTCTTCTCCAGAGAACTTCAAATTGGGGCAAAACTTGCATGCCCATGTTATAAAGTCTGGATTTTTGCCTGGAAATATTTTTGTTGAGACTGCTTTCTTGGATTTGTATTCGAAATGTGGGGTAGTGGAATGTGCCCGGATGATGTTTGATGAAATGTGTAGGAGAAATTTGGTGACGTGGAACGCTGTGGTTTCTGGGTATGTTCAGAATGGACGGGAGTGTGAAGGGTTGGAGTTGTTTTATCGAATGAAGTGTAGGGAATTTTACGTGCCTGATGAGTATAGCGTTGCTACTGTTTTATCTGGGTGTGGCTATGTACAGGAGCTTCTTCTGGGCATGCAAGTTCATGGTTATGCATTTGTTAGTGGGTTTGAGTCGAGTTGTAGAAATTCAATTGCTAATATGTATTTTTATTGTAGTAGAGTTGGATTGGCGGAGAAAGTTTTTGTTGGAACAGAGAGGGATGTTGTTTCTAAGCTTGTAAAGATAAGGGGTTATGTATTTAATCGTATGTATGTTGATGCTGTGAGGTACATTTTGTCAATGGAGAATGCTGTCGAAATTTTAGATATGGATCAGACTATTTTCGTGCCTCTGCTATCTGCTTGCGCCAAGATGCGTTTGCTCAATGCCGGGAAGCAAGTCCATGGTCTCTTTATCACTTTGGTGGATTCATATAAAACTGCTTGTTTATTAAAAGAGAGCAGAGGGATTATTGGCAGTGCACTCATAGACATGTACAGCAAGTGTAGTGATATTGGTAAAGCGCGAAAAGTTTTTGAAAGTTGGCTACCTGAACGACATGCTCCACTGTGGAATGCTTTGTTGTCTGGTTATATTAATAATGGACTAATCGAAGATGCCAAGGCACTCTTTGAGCATATGCCCGAGAAAACTATTGTTTCTTGGACAAGCATGATGACAGGATATGTGCAAAAGGGCTTACCCCGAGAAGGCTTAAATTTATTGGCTAAGATGTATTCTGGAGAAGAAAGAGATAGGCTAGAAGGAAATTGCTTGACCTTTGTGATAGCTCTTGAAGCATGTTCCCATCTAACAGATTTGGACAAAGGAAAGCAAATACATGCAAAAATTATTAGAGAGTTGCCGGATGCGGATGACAATGTGGCTGTTGGAACAGCTTTAGTTGACATGTATTCAAAATCAGGTCACTTGTGTTACACATTACGACTTTTTGATGCGATGGAAGAGAAAAATGTTGTTTCATGGACTTCTGCAATCATGGGATTTGCTGTTCATGGATTTGCCTTCCAAGCCCTTGAACTTTTTCAGCGTATGGTAAACATAGGAATTACTCCCAATGAAGTGACATTTACTGCAGTACTAACTGCTTGCCGTCATTGTGGTTTAGTAGATGAGGGAATGCAATATTTTACGCTAATAAGGAAGCAGTATGGTTTGACCCCTGACGAAGAACATTATACATGTCTAATTGATTTATTGGGACGTAATGGAAGGCTTGAGGAAGCATGGCATTTGGTGGAGGGAATGGAAGGGAACCATCTAAGTGATGAGTGCTCTACTGGTACCATTTGGGCTGCACTTCTAGGGGCCTGTCAGTTGTATGAAAACGTCGAAATTGGAAAGAAGGTAGCTGAAAAGCTGACAGAAAAGGAGATACTGATATCTACTGCTTCTATTGCGCTATCTAATGTTTATGCAGCAGCTGGAATGTGGAATGAAGTGTACAGAGTGAGAGAGAGTTGGAGAAAAAAAGGTCATGCTGATGGAGAGCCTGGTCTTAGCCGCATATGCACACAACCCCATTAATACGAAATTCTCAGACACAGTGTTGTTGCCCTTTTATGTAAATGGTGAGTCATTAGTGTTTTTTGCAATGAAAAAAGTTATTTCAAGGTACAACATTTCCTTTGGTTATGCAAAATGGGAGAACCTTTGGCTGCTTCCTTTTTTTTGTTGACTAGTTCAAGGTCTGCTTCAATGTTTGGTTGGCTTGTCTCAAGATGTATAATATCAGTTGTACATGTTGACTTGCAACTATTTGACATATTACTTCTTCGCTACATTGTTTATCGATAGAAGAATACATTTTGAGTAATTTCTGCAGTAATTCTGCGCAAGATTCTCAGAATTTTTATAAATTGATGGACAATCCTGATGCAGTTTTTGTACATTCAATAATACTACTGGAATATATCAGGATAACTTCACAAAATAATGATATGAGTTGATTTAATTTATGTATTACTAATACTTGTACTACATTATATCTGGCATAACATAGTATGTATATTATATGATACCTCCAACGGAACGAATAAACAAGTCATACTTATACGAGGTATTATACTGAGATTATTTTCTTAATTCGTCCGACCAAATGACCCCTATATATATGTGTTATAAAGAGAAGACACTGAAAGTAATGCAACCAAATGAACATAATAAATCAAACTTTAAATTGTTTATCTCCAAGTTTTCACCAAATTCTCTCTACCAAAAGAATGTGTCCACCATATTCTGCGGGAACTTCAATGGAAAAAAACTTCCAACATTTCTCCCTCCTCCTAAAAATAGCCTAAACAGATTTCTAGGTTTTCCCTTTTTAGACAGCCTATCTATCTATCTATTCCCTTTTTATTTATATATACCATTATAGATCAACAAAATTTGTAAAGGCAAATACGATTGCCTAAACCAGAATTTATAGATTATAGAATTGTATGTGTTTTAGAAATTCGTAGCTATTCTAGCAAATTAGAGTTGGATCTTTAGAAATTAAAAAAAGAGAGGAGAAAACATGGGTTGTTTTTCATGTTTTTCATCACAAGAAAAGAAGGCATTCAAAAGAATACGTAGCAAAAGCAAAGAAACATCTGATGTTGTTCGTCAAAGAGAAACTCTCTTGCATCAACAACAACAACAACATCCACATTCATTATCGAGGCCAAAGCCACAGCAGGACCAGCGTTCTCATTCACAACCTCTATCTGGTATATCTTTCTTCGTAACTTTAAATGTAACATCAAAATGTTTGCTTTATAATCCTCTCATTGTGACTCGAACCCACAACCTTAAAAGTTAAGGGTGGAGGGTGTAATTACCACCTGAGCAACCCCGTCTCATCGGAGGCTGGAGCTATTATGGGAATATGGGGAATACTGTGACCATAAAACAAGATGAATTTTTTGAAGACAAGTTAGAATAGAACAGTAAAGCAGAGGGAGACGGTTGTAGACATAAAATACAAACATAATACATAAACGTTTTCTTTAACTTGACCTCATTTTACATTTATGTCATTCAACTTTGGATGTGTACAATTAGATACTTAAACTTGTAAAAAATTGAACAAATAGACACATTAGTCCTATGTGGCATAATACACATAGGACACCATGTAGGATGCACATTGCCATGTAGGATGTCACGTAGGACATGTGTGTTTATTTGTTTAACTTTATACAAGTGTCTACTTGTGTGAGGGCAATAATATGAAATGAAGCCAAGTTAAATGACACATTTATGTATTATGCCTAAAATAAACAAGTGATTCTCTATGGTACTAAAAAGTTTCATATTAGTTTTTGCTTTCTTAATACATAAATCTTCTGCAGAAAATACTAGAAAGGTGCCAGCAGAAACCACACACCAAAAGTCTTCTAACAAAGGCGAAGGCCAGAACATTGCAGCTCAAACATTCACCTTCAGGGAACTGGCAACAGCTACGAAGAACTTCCGATCAGAATGTCTGATAGGAGAAGGTGGATTTGGACGTGTTTACAAGGGACACCTTAACAAAACTGGCCAGGTACTTCAACACTTCAATATTTCTGCTATTTGTTTCAATATTTTACCGTGAAACTGTACTAATCATCGCTTCATTTCTGTCCAGACTGTAGCAGTGAAACAGCTTGACCGCAATGGATTGCAAGGAAACCGAGAATTTCTTGTGGAGGTGTTGATGTTGAGCCTTCTGCACCATTCAAATCTTGTAAATCTAATTGGCTATTGTGCTGATGGAGATCAAAGACTTCTTGTTTATGAGTACATGTCATTGGGATCTTTGGAGGATCATCTGCTTGGTATTTATTTTTTCCTTAAAGTCTTATTACTCTACGTGCCCCACTTGTGGAACTATACAGAGTTTGTCGTTGTTGCTGTTGTTCTTATTAATCTACCGGCATTTGAAATTTGCTATTGTGATGGTAAAACAATATCTGTATAATCTTTTAATTATTCTGATTCCCTTGCTGCGGTATAAGGCTGAATACCATATTAGAAGAATCTTAAAGCATTTTCTACTGCCAACAAGCACCTTCTTAGTGCAGAAGATGAAACAATACTCTTTAAAATGTATAACAAAATCAAGAAACAATTATTTATCCACCACAACTGTAAAGGGAAGTTTTGAGTAATGAACTGGCGTCATAGCATTCCGTTTCCTGTATACTAGCTGTGTTTAACTTTGTTTACTGAAGCAACATATTGCCTATTACTATCAAACCAATGAAAATATCGTATATATATATGTGTGTGTTTCTTCAGATCTTGAACGAGATAAACTTCCACTAGATTGGTTCACAAGGATGAAAATAGCATTACATGCTGCAAAAGGACTCGAATATTTACATCATAGAGCCAATCCACCAGTCATTTACCGTGACTTGAAGTCCTCCAACATCTTGCTGGATAAGGAACATAATGCAAAACTGTCAGACTTCGGGTTAGCCAAGGTTGGACCTACAGGGGAAAACACCCATGTATCATCAAGAGTCATGGGAACGTACGGTTATTGTGCTCCTGAGTACCAACAAACTGGCAAGCTGACTATCAAGTCTGATGTCTATAGCTTTGGTGTAGTTTTATTGGAGCTAATTACGGGTAGGAGAGCAGTTGATATCACAAGATTTGGGCATCAGCAGAACTTAGTTACCTGGGTAAGCAAAACATTTCTCATTCCTTTCTGCTTTTGACCTTAATGACGAAACATACGCCATTGATTATTACATGATCCAACACCAGTAGTGTTTACTGAGCCAGATTGCAGAAATATATGCTTCTTTCATATCTAAAATGCTGTCATAAAATTAATAATGATTGGAGAAATGCTCCTTAACTTTTGGGCTACTTTTATTGTTGCAAATATAACTTTCCGACAAAGGGGATTCATTTCATTGCATGTGGCTCCGCCACTGGTATTGATCATGACTGATATGATATATTAAAAAACCATGTTGTGTTGTCCTACTCCGCGTTTAAGCAAAAAGATGTGTTTCGATGCTTCTTCCAGGCTGAACCCATATTCAAAGACACAAAGAGACACATTGAACTGGCTGATCCACTACTTGGAGCAAATTTCCCAAGGAAAAATTTCAGTCAGGCTGTTGCTATTGCGTCTATGTGTCTGCAAGATGATCCAGTAGTACGTCCTCTGATTAGTGATGTGGTCACTGCACTCAGTACCCTTTCAGTACCTGAAACAGAATTGGTTTCACCATTCGCTTCTCCAACTCGAGCACCACCCCCAATGCATATGTCAACTGAAGACAATATAATATCTACAAGAGAATGCCAAGATGAAGTCGCAGAAGCCATAGAATGGGGTTCAAATTCAAGAATACAGAATGCAAGATCACTAGCATCTTGCGGTTCTTCAGTGTGACATCCACATTTCGGTTAGTCACTCCATAACAGAATTAGGTAAACAAAGATGATCATGTTGCTTCAGCCCTCCAGAGATAATGTTAAGTGATGGAGGAGTGATCATCTAGTACTACTACTGTTTGAATAGTACTTCAAATATTGTGTATCTTACAAAAATGGACAATTTGTTACAGCCACTGTAGCAGCGAATACAAAGAAATGATGTATACTAGCTCACAGAATGAAGAATCTGATTTAAGTTATATACATCGACTGTGTAGATTCTTTTACGACTAACAGTGTAATATTAATTTCTGTAGTGCTTTAACTCAACAATATAATCACAACTCACACGCAGTAGTTTCCATTTTCTTTCTGAAATCGTTTCATGTGTTGGGATTATTATTTCAAGAGTTCTGTAGTTCTCATCTTTATCATATGATCTGAAAATCACTGTTTCCAACATTAATTTTTTTTCTTAGCTACATGTTTTAGGCTTAGTTCCTACTTAGCAAGGTGATCATTTTTATAAAATCTGATTAGTACAACTTGTATCTGGACTAATAAGGAAATATCCGTCAGATAAACAAAAGATATAGAAATATGTCAAGATCATGTAACATGTACAGTTGGGTTGGTTCGGATTTTTTAAATATCAAACCAAATCATTTGTGTCAAATTTTTTAAATCTATAAACTAAATCAAATTAATAAAAAGGAAAATGGAATTACCCGGTATATCAAAATTCTTCTACTAAATAAATTCCATTTAGTCAAGGCATCGTCACCCGATTTAAGGGTAGGTTGTTTCGTCTTTTTTTTTAAAATTAAGATTTCTGAATCTAAATACACATCTAAGCAATATAATATTTTATTTAAATTTGAATATTGAATTATCTAAGCTGTTTGTTTTCTCAACACCTGAATACTTATAATTTATGTTTATTAAACTTAATAAATATAAAATTCAAATATAAACATATGTTGCCCTAAATCGCATTCGCAAGTATGCACCATCAATAAAGTAATAAAGAGTTGTAAAAATATCAAGTAATAAAGAGTTGTAAAAAATCAAGTACTAACAAAGAATTAGTAATTCTCACGAGGACTTGTGACTATCACTATATTAAGCTAATTCTAAGGTGGGGTTCTAATTCCACCAAATAAAAATCTGCCACACCATTATAATAATAATACTAAAATCAATTAACGAAAATTCTATTAGTTTGAAGAGTAAGAATGGGCCAAAAAGGTGGAGTGAGGGTATTTTTAACCAAATAGATGAATAATGGTATATTTAAACCTTTTCAAATAGTCCAAATATATTTTTGGCCCTTTTCCATACAAAGAAAGAGTAGAAAAAATTGAATAAAAAAGGAAAAGTTTAAAAAGAAAGAGGGGGAGATTTTGGCTTTTTCTCAAAATGAGACAATAATCTACAGTAGAGCCTCACTAAATTAATATAGTTGGACCGTGAAATATTATTATTTTGTAGAGGTATTATTTAATCAATAAATTAATAATTATTAACTTATAGAGTGTTTTGAGATTCAACCTTGTGATGTTGGAATAATAAGAGCTTTCAAGATGTATTATCGGAACAAATTTTATCATAGGATATTAGAAGACTATGAAGTGGGACATGAAACTGATCGAGGAAAGATTAATGCTTTGGATGCTATCAATTTTGCAATCCCGGCTTGGACGACAAATGTTCATCAAAAGACAACAACAAATCATTTTCGACACTACAAAATTTGTTTGGAGGATGAAATCTCAAAGAATTTAATGAACACACTTGTGAAAACGTCATTCATGAACTTGAGGTCATAATTAATAGAGTGTTTTGAGATTCAACCTTGTGATGTTGGAATAATAAGAGCTTTCAAGATGTATTATCGGAACAAATTTTATCATAGGATATTAGAAGACTATGAAGTGGGACATGAAACTGATCGAGGAAAGATTAATGCTTTGGATGCTATCAATTTTGCAATCCCGGCTTGGACGACAAATGTTCATCAAAAGACAACAACAAATCTTTTTCGACACTACAAAATTTGTTTGGAGGATGAAATCTCAAAGAATTTAATGAACACACTTGTGAAAACGTCATTCATGAACTTGAGGTCATAATTAATGATCTCGATTACCGCAATAAGATGGACGTCAATAATCAATTGAATTATCCAGGTGAAAATGATACATATTCAGAGGTCCAGAGTTTAGAAGAAATTGTGGATACCATAAAAAATAATGTTGATGATGAACATATAGATGATACAATACCTTTGGAACCAGTTACGTGTAAGGGAACACTTATCGTATCTAGAACTCTTCACAATTTTATGGTACAGATCGAAAAGACAACACCAATTTTTTTGGATGCAATAAGAAAAGATAGAGATGAACTTCAACTAGATTTAAAGTTTAACGAAAAACAAAACACAATAAAATCTGATTTCACTAAATTGTCTTAGATATATTTGTACTTTTAAAGAATTATTAATTTATAATATTAATGGGACCATATATTTATATAGTGATCGTAAAAAATATATTATCTTATCAAAATAATTGACTTTTCCATTGGCCCAAGTCTGGACCGAATGAAAATATTATCCTAGAGAGATTATTAATTTAGTAAGATTTACTGTACTTGGCAAAATGTGTGACGAGCTTCATACAATTAGTTTTGTATGCCATATCATATCTATGTCTCAAACATAATAAAATAGATAAACAAAAGATATAGAAATATGTCAAGATCATGTAACATTGTAGAGTTTGAACTACGAGTGTACATGAGCGGGTTGGTTCAATTTTTTCAAATATCACACCAAATAATTTGTGTTGAATTTTTAAATCTATAAACCAAATCAAATTAATAAAATGGAAAGTGGAATTACCTGGTATATCAAAATTCTTCTACTAAATAAATTCCATTTAGTCAAGGCATCGTCACCCGATTTAAGGGTAGGTTGTTTCATTTTTTTAAATTAAGATTTCTGAATCTATATACATATTTGAGCAATATAATATTATATCTAGATTTGAATATTGAATTATTTAAGCTGTTTATTTTCTCAACAAATGAATACTTATAATTCATGTTTATTAAAACTTAAAAAATATAAAATTCAATTTTTTTTATAAATATTATATATGTTGCCCTAAATCACATACGCAAGTATGCACAATCAATCAAGTAATAAAGAGTTGTAAAAAAAAATAAAGCAGTAAGGAGTTGGCCTGATTTGTTTTCAATAAGATTAAGACGTTTGAATTTGAATGAACGTATGAATGATTAGTAAGATGTTTTCTCTAGATCTGAACACTGAATGATTAAAACTGTTTGATTTTTAGCATCTGAATGTATATAATTTATATTTATATAAGTATAATAAATATATAATTCAAATAAAATTATATTTGAGTAGTTATATTAATAAAATATTTTAAAAAATTAATTTAAACAAAAAAAATATTATGTGATAAAAAATTAATAGTTTACATAAATAATTAACAATTTCTTGTTAACCTCAACAATAAACTTGAACTAGTAAAAGTGTGAAAGTTATTGATGAGACTAATCTATAAAAAATGTGAACCAGTAAAAGTATGAAGAGTTTTTGATGAGCCTAATCTAGAAAAAAAGATTATCAATAAACATAGGGCAAGAGTGAAAAAAATAAGTAGGCATGTTTACATTGATGAAATATATTATTAATTAGCTTGATCTTTTTTATTTATTATTAAATATTTTAGTGATATGTATATGAGGCAAAAATATTCAACATCGTGACAAATGCAATTTAACAAAACTAAACCTTGAGTTTTTTTGTTATAATTCTCTTTAGCTTTTTGTTTTATCCGTCTTATATTTGATCTACATTTGAAGATATTATCTTTTGTATTACCTCTATCTTAAGCGGAGTCATGAATTTCATGAAGGGTGTCCAAGAAAAATTATTGCTAGTGAGATTTGAACACGTGAGCACCCAAGTGTTGGGTTTTTCAAGGCATCTAAAATCACTGTGTTACAATACCTTGTTGTGTGAAGGGTATCCAAAATATGTTATTTAATCATTTTATGTATCATTTTACTTATTTATACGGTATTATTTTCCGACGAAGAGTGTTCAATTGGAAACCCTGACAATAACATAGCTACGCCCCTGCTATCTTTTACCATAATTGTATTTATTTATAGAGAATTTATAAATTAAAAAAAATATATGAAATTTTTTAATAGGGTTCTTAACTAATTTTTATTTTCTCTGAGAATAGTTTAGGATAATCCAAACGATAAAAGTGGAAGCATCGTAGAATTTTCGTTCTTAGGGTGTACCATATCTCAACATGCCATCAACTATCATGTGCCAAGAAAATAAAGAAATTGAAAGGAAAATAATTTTATTTTGTGCAATCCTATTCCATAAAACTAGCACAAATTTTGTATTATCGAATAAGCACACATCAGACTACTAATTTTATAAGCAAAATCTAAAATTGTAAACAAAATTTCAGAGTTATTGAGAAGCAAATAGTAATATCAAAAATATTTTGAATATACAATTAATAAATAAAGTACTTATAAAAAGTTTTGAAAACATACTTATTCAAGAGGAAAAAAATTCAACACTCGTTTGAAAGAGAGAAAGCAGAAACTGATAATGGAGAGTGAGTGAGAGAGGGGGCAAACATATATTTAGAGAAAAAAATAACGATATTTGAAGTTTATGGGGAAATAAATTAGTGTTTTAAAAATAGTCTGAATAGAAAAAAAACTCTCTCATAGATCTGACCGAATCAGATGCTTTCAGACTCATTAAGTGATTTATTTTTAAAAAAAAACACACACTTAATGATCTAATGTCTGAATCATTCAGATTAAGACTTTCATTAAGTGCAAACAAGTGAAGCCTTCATAATGTATCATTCTTACGAGGACTTATGACTAACTATCACAAAATTAATCTAATTCTAATTTATCTAACCTAAAATTTAGGTTTGGGTGATCTTCCAGATTAATTCTAACAAGTAAATTTTGTTATAAAATATAAGAATATTGAACAAGCAATACAAACAAGAGATATATAGAGTAGAATGTAGAGATTATCTTATTAAAATGTTTCCAAGCATCTCTCACACTGGTGAATGGAGATATTACTCAAAAAGTCATCATGTTAAATGTCATAGTTAATAGATACATTCTTATCCAAATGATTCATAGAACCTAGGGAATATATATACATGAATGTAAGTAGTTCATGTATTAAGTAAATGGGCAATCCACTAGTTTAATGGATTTATAACACCCCATTGAATGTTCATAGATAATGTGTCTCGTTAAAATTTTACTAGAAAAAAATCTGGTGGGAACCATTGAGTGTTGCCTCATTAAAATCCTTACCAGAAAATTTCAATTTGGACAAAATCATAGTTAAGCAAAAAAGTACAGCGCATAACTTTATTTGATATCTCTGAAACGACTCATTCCAATCTTATATCTCATCTTCTCAAATATTGATGTTGACAATGCCTTAAGATTATCACTTATACAAATCTATTGAACTTCTATCACACCATTTTGTTGAAGATCATGTGTAATAAAGTGCTTTGGTGAAATACATTTTGTCTGGTTTCCTTTGATGTATTATCCTTCAATTGAGCTACACATGAAGTATTGCCTTCTTACATATATAGTGATCGAAATATTTCTTTTTGAAGAAAAAAACACACGTTTCATAAATTGATGGGTCATTGATCTCAACCAAACACACTTGTCGTTTACTTCATGAATGAATTTCTAAGAAGTGACTACTAGTGTTCAATTCATTGAGCGTCAAAATATTGATGTGCCTCCACATGTAAGCAAATAGCTTGTTTGGAAACGAGTTGTATGCAAATTGGATGAATACCCTACATCTGCAACCAATCATTTCTAACTTGGATTCATTGAAATAAATAAACTCATGATCATGACTTTTTAAAGATATCTAATTACGTGCTTAAAGTCATTTCAACGTCTTCTTGTTGAGCAAGAGATAAATCTTGTTAATAAACTCACTACAAAATAAAATTTGATCAATTATTATTAGCAAGGACATTAGTGAGCTCATTGCACTCATCCTTCTTTAGAGATCGAAATAATTTTTTATTTATGTCACATGATCTCACAATCATTGGGGTACTCAATGAATATGATTTAATAATGTAAAATCGTTTTAAAATCTTTTCTTTGTATGTTGATTGTTGGATAAATATTTTATCTGTCAAATTTCATAGGTCAATATAAAATTGTCTTATCAAAATCTTTCATGTCAAATTCATTTTTCAAACACTCAACAACTTTTTAAAAAGATCTTTAAGTGTGTCGGTGATGTTCGAGCCATCAACATACACAACTATTATAACAAATTCAGATTATGATCTTCTTATAAAAATGCAAGACAAATAAGGTCATTTTTTATACTCTTCCTTTCTTGATTGTTTCAATCTATATAAAAAAAATTGAAATTTTATTGAACAAATATTTTAAAAAAAAAGATTAATATGCTCCAGGCACTTTGAATGTGTAAGGAATTTTCATATAATATTCATCATCTAGCTAGACATGACAAGTAGTCATTATACATATTTAAATATTTTATTTATTGTCAGATTAAAAGAAACTCCATTGCATCCACCACATAAGAATATATCTCCATACAATAATGTCAGGATTTTTGGGAGAAAACTTTATACCTCAAGGCACAAGCTATATTTGATATCTTACGATTGTACTTTCGCTCAATAATTCATTTGTACTCACTGATATTATATCTTGATTTATGGATTATAAGTCCAAAATATCACTTCTCTAAGTGATTTACAATATATTTAAATTTCATATTCTATTTGGCCAATCATTGATCTATTCATATGATTTGACAGATTTAAAATTAATATCATCATTACCATTTATAATGTTGATCGTTATATTATATATATCATAGATATCATCAACGGTCATTTGGCTAAATTCTAATACGACATAACTTATCGAGATCCTTTTAATTTTTTTATATATCAATTTTAGGTACTTGAATCTTTGTCAAGGTTTATAAAGTGTTATGTCATGGTGCTCTTTTAAAGCACATGTCTCATTATTCTAATCATCTTGATCATTTGCTTCTCTCCTTCTTCAAGAAGTTTATTCTTTGGAATCGATGATCTACCACTCTACAGACGTGTCCTAGACTTTGTCCTTCTAATACTTCTTATTGGAGCATTTGTTGTTGAATTATAACATAGTATCATCGAATACATTTGTAATACCCAAAAAATATCTAAATTAAGATCTAATCATTTTGTTTATGCATATAGGCCCATATCGGGAAATTTCTAATTTTGCATAGGTGTTAAGATTAATTCCTAATTATGAGAAGTATTTTAAAAATGAATTAAAGTCATAAGAATCTAGCACAAAGTTGAATTTAAAGATTCCTTACTCATTAATTTTTTATATAATGTTTTTGAATAAAACCCCTAATCCTCGTCGCAACTAACGACTCTTAGGAACTGAAGTTAGCGGTTGTAGTGTTTTGACGGCTAGATTGAGCAACAATTAACTGAGTGAGCATCTAATAGCTGTCCTAAATTCTATATCTAAAGTTGGGGTAGGTTTAAGAGCAGATGTCTGGGGATCCTTGTAGTGCTAGTAGGCATTCTTTGAGTTCCAGTAACGACCGGGTTCCGTCGTTATAGAGAAGCCAACGGAAGAAAATTAGAGGCCGAAAAACTTTTTTTTCATAGTATTTGGATTTTCTCAACCTTGTCCAGATTTGGACGAAATCGGAGTCTTTAAGGTGTAGGTAAATCTGGTAACAATCGGGTGATTTATTTATAATTCTGGTTAAATGAGTGGTTAGATAACTCATTAAGGAATCTGTATGACTTTACGGAATTGAATTCAGGTGAGTAGAACTCCCGAAATCGATCTTAGCGTGAAGGGTATTTTCTGAGCGTCGTGGATTAGAGGTGTGTTGTGAAATGAGGATTTTGGAATTATTAAAATATCTCACTGTTTCGTTCAAGCCGCTTTGGCATTGGATTTTATCGCTCTGGCGGGGCCGCTGTAGCAGGGTGAGGACCGCTGTGGCGGGTCAGATGTGACTTAAAGTCATAAATAAACCCCTAAACGACTTTATTCTGCACTTTTCAATTTTTTGAGCTAAGGAACAAATCCCAGACGACTCGTAACCGTTTTCCTCCATTCTTGAGGCTAAAGGTGAGCTTTTCACTCCCTGAATCCGTTTTTCGATAATAGAATCGGTAATTATCGATAGGGGAGGGGTTTGATCTAGATTCTATGGTGGAAACAACCCTATTTTGGATAACTGAGATCATGGGTTTGATCTAGGGTTCATAGAATTGTTGGTAATTCGGGTAATTAGTGATTGTTTATCATGTTATTATGATGGTTTGTAGACCAAGAACAAGCGAAATAAATTCGAAAAGGGAAGGATTAGGTTTCTTAGGGTTTCAAGCTTGTTTCGAGGTAGGTGATGGTTGTGATTCTATGATTGTGTGATGTATGTTTGTTCTTGCTTCATTATGATACATGTATGCATATGAATGTTGCATTATTGATCACACTTGTTGTACATGAGATAGATGAATGATGGTTACCATGAAATCATGACTTAATTGTATGATCTTGAGGATATACTTATGATTGTGATTGTGGTGTTTTGAATGGATCGGTTGCCACATTCCGGCATAACTAACTTGGATCGGTTGCCACGTTTTGGCATAATTATGGGATCGGTTGCCACATTCTGGCATAATCATTAGATCGGGTACCACGTTTCGGTATGCTAACTGTTTGGGTTTGGGTTCCATGAGAGGACCAATGACTTGTCATAATTGTGTATCTTGAGAAAATGTGAAGTTGTTCATTATTCGTATATGTTGATGATATTGTATATGTTCGATATGTGCGTGTGATTATATTGTTGTATTGACTAATATATGTTACACTTCATGAGATAGCCGCGTGATCCTACCAGTATACTGTGGTTGTGTACTGATACTGCACTTGCTCTTAATTTTGTTGAGTACAGGACATTTTTCGGCGGCTATTGACAGATCTTGCTTAGAAAATCAGTGATTGTCGTTCGAATTCAGAGGTGAGTCAATTCTTCCGGGCTGCCATGAGTTCTCCTTTCGTCTATGTCCATATTCCGGACTTAGACAGTTCTATTAGTTATTAGTGCATTAGTTGGGGTTGCATCCCTTCTTGTTTAGATTTGTTGAACTTTAGATGTTTTGGTACATTGCCTTTCAGGTTCTAGGTTATTACTTCCGCATTATTAGTTTATTATTGTTAGAATTTTGTTAGAGTTTATGGGAACTCTATTTCTTTCCTTAGTATTTTCCTTCTTTCGTGTACTTAAATGCCTAAGTTTTGATTTAGTTGCTTGGTTTGAGTTGTAGTAGTGATTCTCCCACCGGAGGGTTAGTGTGAGTGCCAATTACGATAGTTTGGGTCGTGACAAAGTTGGTATCAGAGCCTAGGTTCATTGATCTCGATGTACCAAAATGAGTCTAGTAGAGTCTCACGGAACGGTACGGGGACGCCTTTACTTTTCTTCGAGAGGCTATAGGACTTTAGGAAATCTCTCTATTTTTCTATTGTCTCCTTTTGTGCTATAACTTGATTCCAATTGGTATCTGTCGATTCAAATTGGTATCTAATCTCCTTCACTCTTCTGTCCGCAGATGGTTAATACTAGATACAATGGCGTCAGATCCGTAGCTCTCGTCAATGCTCCAGCTGAGGAATCTGCAGCGACGCGGTCGAGGCAGGGGTAGAGGCCATGGAAGAGTAGCGCCTTCTGAGAATGGAGCTGTTGTTGAAAATGCTCCTGTGAATGAGAACCCTCATACGCATCATGAAGAGATTGAAGAGGAGAATATTGAAATTGAGAATGTTGAGGAAGTGGGACAAGAGGAAGAGGTGCAGGCTGAGACTACCAATGTTCCCCCCATAGACCTAGTGTTAGCTTGACAGATCATGTCATTCTTGAAAGGGCTGGTTGGTCCTGGAGTGCTTCCTTCTGCTCAAGCAACTCAAGCTCCTACCAATCCTCACGTTGCTAGCACTGCGCCCAAGGTGGGTGGGATGGAGGTAATGATGCTTTCATCCGTCCTTTGTTGGGTTCTGTTATGACTGGTAATGAGCATGAAATATTGACTAAGTTTCTGAAGCTAAAGCCTCCTGATTCTGAGAATGAGGATGCTTATGAATTCATCTTAGATTGCTATGAGATGCTTCATAAGTTGGGAATTGTCCATCACCATGGGGTTGAGTTTATGTCGCTTCAACTTCAAGGTGAGGCTAAACATTGGTGGAGAGCTTATATCGAATGTAGATCTTCAACTTTACCTCCACTTACTTGGAACCAATTCCATGCTCTATTTTTAGAAAAGTATGTGCCTAGGACTTTGAGGGATCGCAAGAAGGATGAGTTCATGGATTTGGAGCAAGGTGGTATGACTGTGGCTGCTTATGAGGCCAAGTTCCATGCTTTGTCTAGATATGCTACTCAATTGGTGACGACTGAGGAAGAGAGAATCCGGTTATTTATTAGGGGACTAAATTCTGAGTTGCAAGTATTATCTGTTCATATGACTTTTTTAGGGAGGAGCTTTAATGAGGTAACATACTATGTTAAGAAAGTGGAGGGGGTGAGGCATGACGGTCAAGCCAAGCGTTGGCAAAAAGGGCCAAGAACTCGGGTAACTTTCAAGGTTCCTATTCCAGAGGTTCTAGAAGGCCAACACTTGCAGCCAAGCCAATTCAGTACGCTATGCCTGCCTCTACAGGTAATTACTCGGGAACTCCATCTCCTAATTTTATTCAGGATAGCCAGGGAGTCGCGCCTTCAGCGGGCAGCAGGCCATCTTTTGATCGTACTTTTTACAACTGTGGAGAACCTGGGCATATAAGAAGAGATTGTCCCCACCCATGTGTGTTTAAGTCCGCACATCAGTAGGCTAGAGCAGTGGTACCGTGTAAATGCTATTAATAGTAAATTGTTGAACATTTGTAACTAAGCTAGACTTTAATGGGGGTAAATTTTCTCTCGAACAACTTACCCCGAATCAACTCGGTTTCTCTCGAACACCGAGTTGCAGTAATTAAGCACAACCTTCGTCTTAACCCATTCACTCTCAAGCTGAATGTGTAGGATAAGGTCTAGGATTCACTCTCTTGAGCTGAACCCACGATGACCCAATATCGATTTAGTAGTTTTGATTTTAAAACCTCTCCCTCGAGCAAGCCAAAAAATACTAAGATGAAATCATATTTGCAACTACAATCCCATTAAGTTCAAACAAAACTACTAAACGAAATCACATTTAAACAGCAAATAGACTATCAATGAGCAATACCCAATAATAAATTTAACCCATATTCACATAATCACACCCCAAGAATTGGGGTTTTAGCTAGACATGATAAAGAGATAGAAATCGATACCAAAAAGTGTTTTCATCAAATGGGTACGATAAATAATGTCTTTAAACATGTCTAAGATGAAGATTCTTTGATACTCACTTCCAATCTCTTGGAGATGAAAACCTTCAAAGCTCAAGAACAATGTCTCCCAAAAATTCTAAGAATTCAAACTGAAAATATTCTAAAAATCAGTAATAATTCCCTACAACTTGATACTAATCTACAGATTTAAATGGGTATTTATAGTTTTCGAAAATTTGTGTTGCGAAGGACCACTCGACGCAGTTAGTCGGGATCGCCGATGCACTCGGCGATCCGCCCTTTGGTCTGGTTCATCGCCTTTCAGCTTTTGCCTTCAACATCTTCGCGTTCTGAATCATTGGGAGATATGGTGTTGCTTTGCGGAACTGTTTGGCGACGCGCCGAATGCTCTATTTCATCGCCAACTTGATCTTTTCCTTCAGGGCTCAGCACGCTGGAACATAGGGCGAGACTAAGGCCATTCGGCGACTCGTCCAATGGTTTAGGCGATCCTCAGGCCTTCTTTTCTTCGTTCTTTCGGCTGCCTTGTTCCTTTTTCTCCATAGTGTCCATGCTTTGTCCCTAAGTTCAAATACCCGAAATTCAAGTATTTACATCAGTTATTGAGACAAAATATGCATTTGAGGGTACTAAATCCATTAAAATAAATCCCTAAATGAGTCCAAATCATGGACTCATCAACACCCCCAGCTTAAACTTTTGTTTGTCCTCAAGTAAAACTCAAGTTTAACAGTTCAAAAAGTATGTCTCAAACAGTGCTACACAAGACTCGACCGTGAATGCACACAAAAAGTCTCAACTTACTCATGCAAGGATCAATTGTGCACTCAAAGTTTCAAGTTGTGACTCACCATTATCAAAGAATCTCAAGCTCACTATACTTGCTTCAAATGCAAGTTCAAGCTCAACAAAGGAAATCAAATGCCCTCACACAAATAATGATTCCATGTTCACACACAATGGTTCACCAATTTAAAGTTTCAGAATCAAGATCAACACTCACACTCACAAAGATAAACATAATGCATGATTTCACCCATAGGTTTGCCCTTATTTTCTAATCGACTTTTGCTTCAGCTCATTCAAGATTAAAAAAAAGGTCTTTTTCAAGGCTTGTAATGAGGCTGAGTGTAATGGTATGATCATTTAGGCTTATAGGCTGAAAATCCTCATGAAATGTGATGTGAACAACACCTTATTTCCTTCTCTTTATCAATTTCATTCAAGCTCAAAAGTCACATCTTATTCATCTTCCATGAGTCATTGGAAACCCCATTTTCTTTGTATTTCCACAACTTTATTTCACCACTTTTTTTTTATATGGAGGGGTTCCATTTTTTTAGAACATGGGCACAAGGGACTTCTTTGCATTTACTTTATTTGCCTTCTCTTTTCACCACACCCCTAACTTAGGCTTTTGCCTAAGTTGGCTATTCAAACAAACCACAGATCATGAGAATTATGGGTAATGGGTTAATAAAAGGTAGCAATGTTATCAAGTTTCTTCCAAGAAAAGGTTAAGGTTTAAAAGGTGCTCAAAAGAGGTTCACACACTCACAAGGTAGGCCATAAAAGAGGTATATGTCAAATTGGTTCACACTCTTTAAAGTTGCCTAAGATCATCTCAAAAAATTGCATCACTTAGTCAAACGGACCAATGGGGCAAATTCTAGGTGTCATCATGCATGGTTCACGGTAAGTTCATCACACAAGGCATTGACACCAAAGTCAAACAAGACTCCACACTTTTGCTAGTGTGTAATGTTCATCACAAGAGACTCGATTCGATAATTGGCTAGTCACAACGAGATGCAAAGAGTTCACATATTGTCTATGCAACTTCAATTGGCCTCGTCGTAGCCGCACATTCATTTATGTTTGATTATGGGCACTATTCAAGTCATTGGTATTGATCAAAACCGATACTTAAATTTGCAAGAGAACAGCCAAAATCAACACATACAAGAGGTGGCAAAAAAAATTCAAGGGTCAAAAGTCATTTACAATTAAAAGCAAGGAGCCACAAGCTCAAACCTTCAGCAAAAGCAGTATATGACACGAATTTAGCTCAAAGACCAATATATAAACAAATCTAATATGCACAAAGGTGAGTCTCACCCCACCACAAACAAAAATCAGTTGTCCTCAAATGCAAACGAAAATATTCAAAAGTAAAATAAAGTAAGACAGAGAGAGAGGTAAGGAGGGAATCATGTCTACGCAGTCGCTCCATTTTTCTGGGCATCAGTGCCCGGTGCATTTGTCTGGTCTCGGGTTTCAGTACCCAGGGTTACCCTGATTGAATAGTAATAGCACTAGAAGTAGCCAAGAAAGTCTTGGTAATTGATGTCTGGATCACCGACTGCATACTCGTCCCCGCAAGATCCGACAAGTCTCCATAAATGCTTTCCTCCTATATCTGTATCTGCTCCTTATCGGTTTTAGTATCCGACTCGCTCACTGCAGTCTCATCACGGTGTACATCATCGGTGGTAGCCGGAGGTATCTCAGAGGCATCTACATCATTAGCCTCCTTCAGGAATGAAGTAAAGTCGGTAGACTTCAGATAGTCTATGTCCTTTCTCAAGTTTGCAACCTTGGCCTGCAAATCCGTAACCTCTGAGGCCTCCCCCTGTCTGCTCTCACAAGTTGTGACTCTCACAGCCAACTCATCAACAAAAGTCTAGATGTGGGTAAGTTCAGCAAGGATGAAACTCTCGATCATTCCTGGATGGATCTTTCAAGTCGGGTCGCCCTCACATCAGCTGAATAGGCCAAGTGCCCTATCTTCAGAATCATGGCCTGAGTAATCTTGACTGGCTGGGATGAGGTAGAGGTGCCCGGAACCTGTGAAGAAGTAGAAGGGGAAGAAGTACCTGAAGACCCAGAGGCCAGAGTAAGCGAAGACGCCTCTGCAGGTATCAAATCCATATCCACCTCCGGGGATGTGTCCACCGGAGCTTCCCTCCTCCTGTCAGCCTCCTCTCTAGTGTACTCGGCCTCAATATGCCGGATGTCAGTGGAGGTAGAAGGGGTAACCTCAATATCTCTTGCATCATCCCTGGGTACTCCATCATGCCGACATAACTCAGTGATCAGGACCGAGAATGGCAGAGAAGTCTGCCTCTGCTTGGCTCTCATGGACATCTCCTATGTATAAAGAAGTCCTAGGTCGATGCTCCTCCGTGACATGATAGATATAAGGTATGCTGCCTTAGGATGGTGTAGAATAAACTCGTTCTGGGATGACATTATAGTGCTATAAGGAAGCCAAACCAGAAACGGGCATCGATGCTCAAGTCCCTCTTCTCTATGGGGACTCCTGCCTCTATCCACCTTGGGGTGGTGTTGGAAATCAGTAGGGCCAACCAGCCCTTCAGGTCATCTAACGACTGAGCCACAGGTAAACCATCATAAAGACGTGTATAGTGCAGCGCTCTCTCCAATACAGTGTTAATATACTCACTGTTGCACCCAACTTCCTTACCTCTGACCATGACCGACTTCACCGGTCTGAACTCGCTAGCCTTTTTCTTTCTCTTCGGCACCAACTCCCCATAGGCTGTATAGAACTCCCGAACCCATGAAGAAACATAAGGGCCTCGGGGCATGGTAAACTGATTAAACCTATAGTAGTTAAGAGTGTCCAACACATCTGAGTATTTACCCTCCAGGCCCTCAGTAGATAATAACTTCTCCTCGAGAATGGTTCGTAAACCATCTCCTTTCAACCTGTTGAGAAGTCTGGGTGCAGGAAAAACTGGTGGCACGGGAGCGACAGGAGGTGCCGGAGTTGGCAGTGATTCTACTGTTGTGGATGCATGAGGAACTCTAGTGGACGTGGGGTGAGATCTAGCCTGGAGCTCATTCCTTCAGGAAATAAAAATGTGCTCGTCTTCAGGCTCAGACAAATCAACCCAGGTGTCAACAACCACTCTCTCAGATGAGTGCTTCTTTCTTTTTCCTTTGTCTCCTAGTGGGAGTTCTTGCCTTCTCTTCTTTGGAGGATTTGATCCCACTTCATTTATAGTAATGCCCCGTGCTTTTTTTCTGGGGTGGCCTATCTAGATTTGTTCGTACCATCTCTGCAAAACATCGGAGAAAAGTTAGTAAATATTTATATCAAAGCACCAAAAATTAACTGCAGACAAACTCACCGATCTATTCGGTGAGACGTCAAAGTCGAATCTCTTTAGCGAGCTGGATCGAGTTCGCTGAAGGGATTGGTTCAAAAATCTCAACAAGTCGGTGAAGAGAGGTCCCGTTCGGTGAATCAGCGATAGTTTTCAGTGAGCAAGGGCTAACCCGCCGAAAGTTCCAGTGAAAAAAGGGTTCAGCTCACCAAACGGCCCAACGTGCCTATTTTCAACCCAACTTATCGAATTCAACCCCGCAACCCCCCGAAAACAAAATCAAAGCATGCACTAGTTAAATTAAGCTCATACCCATAACACCCATCATCCCGGGATACTCAGACTTCACCCAATTTTGCCATATTTGGCCATTTGACGACTTCTGCCCTTAAGAATGGTGTCACCCACTCTATCATTGTGCAATTTATGTGATTTAGCACAAATACGGGCTACTCATACTTCAGCCAACCAATCTAACCAACATGCAGGCACAACCCCACAAAATTTAATTCATGTTAAGGCACAAATTTATGAGTATTTGATGATCAGAACAATACGAGCAAGATTATCAAATTAAAATCGGTATTCAAACATTCTAATCCTATCAGAGAGGCCCAACACAAACATCACTAAGATAAGATCATTGCAAATGAGTACAGATTTAATAAAATAAACTTGAGGTTTGGAAAACCAACCTTTTATGTCGATTAAAGTATTTTGAAATGCTAGGCTGCAATGTAATCCAAAGTCCGAGCACCAATCAACAATAAAAATACTTATGGAATGCAAAAATATTGAAAATACTAACTAGGTGCGAGTTTGCGAAGTTTGAAAGCGTGGGAAAGTGAAGATTTTGAAACTTTGAAACCATTGGCCTTTTAAAACCGTCCAGTTCTCACCCATTCGGCGACATTAGTCGCGCTCGCCGACCCACTTGGCGACATACCGAGTGTTCACTTGCCTCGCCGAGTTTTACAAGCCCTCCCGTTAATGTGAAGGTCCAAACGATGGTCTATGTCAGGATCGCCGACCTGGTCGGCGACTCGCCGAGTTTTACAGACTCCATTTTGAAGATGTCTTGAGTCAAACGGCGGATTAGGTCACGCGCGCTGACCTATTCGGTGATGCGCCGACTGGACTTTTTAGCTCGCCAATTCTGCAATTTCCAAACACTCTCCACACTTTAACTTGCAAAATCAACACACTATTATTTCTAAAACAAAAATAAAGCAATAAAGGGTTTTGGGTTGCCTCCCAAACAACACCTTAGTTAACGTCGTGGCACAACGCAAGTCATCATTCAAACCTCATTCTCGGGGTTAGCCATAGTATCACTAGGTAACCCCTCTTTATGCTGTGAGTATAGACATGACATCACTTGACTTATTTGGGCGTCTTGTAGTTGAATAATCATGGAATGGGAGGTTGTCATTGTCACGCCCCGAGCCTATACCCTGGATGTGGCCGACACTCGAGAACCATTACTGGCCCCAAACGAACCCTTGGCCTGGCTTTCTTACTCAGCGAAAGACTTTAGTCAAGATAAATACTTTTAAAATAGTACACTGAACTGCTCAATAAATAAATGAGAATGTAATAAATAATATTCACTGCCAAAGTGGCAACTCAAGTCTCAACTTAACTGAAAAGGAAAAATAAAGACTCATGAACTAACATCAACTAACTCTATCTATGAGGCCTCTAAACTCTGAGGGATGTCGGGACAAGACCCCCGATTATCCTAACAACTGAAATAAGGAAGCAATAAAACAAAACATAACCAAAGGGATCCTCCAGAAAGCAAAGAGGCTCACCAACTGACTCTGAGCGCTCAACTGGATCAACGATGCGCTGGATACTGATTCTGGTTACCTGTGTCTGCATCATATTAAGATGCAGGCCAAATGGCATCAGTACATTGAATGTACGAGTATGCGAGGGGAATTCTAAAACAAGACATAAGCTTGAAAGGAACTGAAGAACTTACCTGGCTCAACTCAACTGATTTCAATATAAAGCAGTGTATATAAATGCAGTATAAAGAAAAGCTTTAAAACATGGTTTTCAACTCTGTGTATTTAGAAATACAATAATAACTCTGTATGTATGCAAAGATACAATATGAACTCTGTTTGTATATGAAAATACAAATATTTCTGATGTATATAAAAGTACAAAGTACTGCTGTGGGAGTTTCTCTAACCGACAATCATCACTTAAGAGCTATTGTGATGATACAACGTTTTGCCTCACACTGCCAGCGGCGTCCTATACCTTGTCGGGGGTATAGAACTTGAACTACTAAGTGGATCAACTAGTCTATGCTAAAGAGCACTAAAGGAATCATCTAAAAAGTATTACCCTTTTCTACCCATGATGACTATATGGTTTATCGGGGCTGTGAGTTGTCTGAACTCTCCCCCATATTGGTGTTCAATACTACTCCCAAAAATATGATATTAACTCTTATGTTTAAAATATACTTCTTTCTATGATTTGAAATTAGTGCTCAAAACTTAGCTCAAAGGCTATCTTGGAAATCAAAGTTTTCTCTCTTGCTTCATTTAGAAAGCGATTACTCTTTTCTGAAAACTAGCCCGAAGGCTCTTTGGAAATCGAGGTTTCCTTTCTTGTTTAAATGTGAAAACATTTTAAACCCTTTGGGAATACATAGTCCCCATATACTTTTCAAGAAATGAACTTCAAAATTTACTCTTTAATCTTTCTCAACTTGAACTTTAAGTCTTAAAACAAAGTTAAAACATTTGGAAAAGACTTTTGGAAAACTCTAAGAACTTCTCTTGACTTGACTCTTACTTCTCTTGACTTTGATCTTAACTTTCCTTGAATTGGATTATGGATTCAAGGTTCATGATCTCATGTTTATGGATGATTTCATGATGTTTAAATGTACCTTAGAGTGTTGGAATCAACTAGAAAACATATGTACATTGCTAAGAAACTAGTACAAAAAGGTGGGGGACGAATGGGAAGAACTGGCGTCCCTGGCATTCTGAGAGGCGCAGGGCGCTAGCCTTAAAACTTGGGCGCTCTGTCTGGCGCGGCTCCCAAAGACCTATACTTCAGAGACTGTTTTGGGGCGCACTGAGAGGCGCGGTGCCCCAACCTCCTTACCCAGATTCTTACGAATTTCCTCCTTCATTTTTCAACTCTAAACCCTATAAACTCGATTGGTTCTTGCCCCAAACACTTAGAATCATCAATACCCTCAATATACATCATATTCTACTCGAAAAACACAACTAATAACATGAATCAATCTCAAGAAAACTCCAATCAATACAACCCACAAGAATTCAATGAATTTCATTAAGAACTCAAGGATTTACTTTCAAATCTAATAACTTCGCTGAAATTGAATAATGATTGGCACGTGTCTGAATTAAACCAACGCTATGTGATCTCACATACCTTGTAGGGATCACCCCCGATGAAATCCACAAGCTAAACTCGACGATCTTGACGAATCTTGCTTCTCTTCTCCTTTCTCCTCTTCTTTTCTCTTTTCTCCAAGCCCTAGCGTATTTTGGTAAAAGTGTAAACTGATCTAATTCTGATTAGACTCTAACTTAATTACCAAAAATGAAATAAAATAATTGAGTAAGGAAAAGACCAAACTACCCTTTTAAAATTCGGATTGGACTTTCCTTATTCCAACAGCCCAACTTCCAAAGGGCATAACTCACTCATACGAACTCGGAATCACGCAAACTCAGCGGAGTTGAAAAGATCATTCCAAGTGATTTCCTACCATATCTGGAAGTACCTCTAACTCATCCTGAGCTGGAAGTTATGTCTGTTTGAAGTTGTCCAAAACTCAACTTTTCCTAACTTGAACAAATTTCCAGATTTTCATTCTTTCCAAAAATGACTATTTCCAATTATTAGTTTCTTCCTAGTTATTTCAAATTGTGAGATGTTACAATATCTCCCCCTTGGGAACATTCATCCTCCAATGAGATTACTCTTACTAGGCTATAGGTGTAACATGCAACATTGAGTTCAAACACTCACAAGCAAATGCAAAACAACATGCCATCTTATAAATAAATACTAAGAAAGGATTAGTACCTTAATTCGGAACTTCTCCGGATTCAAAGAGATGTAGATATCTCTTCTTCATATCCTCCTTAGCTTCCCAAGTAGCTTCTTCAAAAAATTGGTTCCTCCAAAGGACTTTGACTGATACTACCTTTTTTGTTCTCAACTTGCGAACTTGGAGATCTAGAATTTGAACCGGAATTTATTCATAAGATAAACTATCCTTGATCCCAATATCTTCAGTTGGTATGATTAATGAATGATCGTCCATGCACTTCTTCAACATAGAGATGTGAAACACCGAATGATACGCGGCTAACTCTTATGGTAGTTCCAACTCATAAGCTACATTACCAATCCTCTTGGATATTCGATAAGGTCCAATATACCGGGGACTAAGCTTCCCCTTCTTACCACACCCTTCATGTGTGAAACTTTTAGATATACCCAATCATCTACTTCAAACTCTAACTCCTTTCTCCTAACATCAGTGTAGAATTTCTGACGACTCTGTGCCGTTTTCAACCTCTCTTGAATCACTTTCACCTTCTACATAGCTTTATGAACCAAATCTGGTCCTATCAACCCTGCTTCACCAACTTCAAACCATCCAATAGGAGATCTGCATCTTCTCCCATAAAGAGCTTCATAAGGAGCCATTTGGATGCTCGAGTGGTAACTATTGTTGTAAGCAAACTCAATGAGAATAGGTGATCATCCCAATTCCCTTTGAAATCAATCACACAAGCCCTCAACATATTTTCTAAGGTCTGAATAATGCACTCTAATTGCCCATCTGTCTGATGATGAAAGGCAGTACTTAAGTTCACCTTTGAATCCAAGCCTTTTTGGAATGACTTCCAAAACTGTGCAGTAAATTGCTCACCTCTGTCTGAAATAATGGAGATCGGAACCCCATGAAGTCTTACCACCTCTTGAAGATATAACTTAGCATAATATTTTGTCGAATGAGTAGTCTTTACCGACAAAAAGTGGGCTGATTTTTTCATTCTGTCGACAATCACCCAAATAGAATCATGATGCCTGCGAGACCTTGGTAAACCTGTGTTGAAGTCCATATTAATCATCTCCCACTTCCATTCCGGAAGTTCTATATTATGAGCCAAACCATCAGGCCTTTGGTGCTCTACTTTAACTTGTTGGCAATTTGTGCACTTAGCAACAAATTTTGCAATGCCCTTCTTCTTACTATTCCACCAATACACCTCTCTCAAATCACGATACATCTTTGTGGAACCTGGATGAATGGAATATCTTGAGCTATGAGCTTCCTCCATGATCCTCTCTTGCATTCCATCCACCATTGGTACACACAACCTACCTTGATATCTCAATACTTCATCTCCCCCTTGTTCAAAAGCTAATACTTTTTTATTATGAACATTTGCCTTCAATTCAAACAAAATTGGATCTCGGTTTTGCTTTTCTTTCACTTCTGACACTAATGAAGATTCAGCCCCATTCATCACCACTACTCCTCCTTCTATGGAATCCATTAGTCGGACTCCTAAGTATGCAAGTCTATGCACATCTCTTGCTAACTCTCTATTTTCCTCCTCAACATGGGCAGTACTACCTATAGACAACCTGCTTAAAGCATCATGCAACAACATTAGCCTTACATGGGTGATAAAGAATACTCATGTCATAATCCTTGAGTAATTCTAACCACCTCTTCTGTCTGAGATTAAGCTCTTTCTGACTAAACACATACTAAAGACTCTTGTGATCGATGAACACATCTGCATGAACACCATAAAGATAATGGCGCCCTATCTTCAAAGAAAACACTACAACAGCCAACTCTAAGTCATGGGTTGGGTAATTCTTCTCATGAATTTTCAACTGTCTGGAGGCATAAGCTATGACTTTGCCATTCTGAATTAGCACGCAACCCAAACCAACTCTAGACGTATCACAATAGACAACAATGCCTTGTGTACCTTCTGGTAAGGTCAAAGTTGGGGCAGTAGTCAACCTCTTTTTCAATTCCTGAAAGCTTTTCTCGCAAGCTTCAGACCATTGAAAATTCACTGTTTTCTGAGTCACTTGGTCAAAGGAGACGAAATAGACGAGAACCCTTCGACGAACCTTCTATAATAGCCAGCCAAACCCAAGAAACTCCTAATATCAGTTAGAGATGTGGGTCTAGGCCAATTCTGCACTGCCTCTATCTGTTGAGTATCAACTCTGATTCCATCACCGGAAACTATGTGACCCAAGAACGCCACAGACTCAAGCCAAAACTCACATTTAGAGAACTTGGCATATAACTCTTTATCTTTCAAAGTATGAAGAACTATTCTGAGATGGCTAGCATGATTTTCATCATTCCTCAAATAGATTAGTATGTCATCAATGAACACGATAACAAACATATCTAAATAAGGCTTGAATACTCTATTCATAAGGTCCATGAATGTTGCAGGCGCATTGGTCAAACCAAACGACATGAGCAGAAACTCATAATGACCATAACGGGTACTGAAAGTTGTCTTGGGAATATCACATTCCCTTACTTTCAACTGATGGTAGCCAAATCTGAGGTCTATTTTCAAAAAATAAGAAGCACCATGAAGCTGATCGAAAATATAATCAATCCTTGGAAGAGGATACTTATTCTTGATGGTAACCTTGTTCAACTGACGGTAATCTATACACATCCTAAGGGAACCATCTTTCTTTCTCACAAATGGGACTGGAGCGCCCCAAGGTGAGATACTTGGTCGAATAAAACCTTTCTCTAAAAGATCTTTCAACTGCTCTTTTAACTCTTTCAACTCTGTTGGTGCCATTCTATATGGCGGAATAGATTGGAGTTACATTTGATTATTTTCTAATAGATAAGCTAGTGAATTTATTATTCTTTTTAATTACTTCTTACTATTGTATGATTATTTAATTTTTAAAATATTTTTATTAATAAAAAATAATTATAAGCTAATATATATATATATATATATATATATATATATATATATATTAT